>CM055266.1:107618821-107652770 GCA_029237695.1 Conchocele bisecta
GTGCCGGCTAACGATAGAAATGTGTTGTTCTTAAGTCATTATAACTACTGTCTGTTTCACGAAATGCTGCCCAAATTTTACGGCCATATAAACAATTCAAAAACAATATTTTTTTCGATAATATTAAATTAAAGGAAAATTTAAGAATGTGCCTTCTTTTTATTTCGTGAAATTTGGTCAAATATTGGTTTTATTACGAAAAATTTATTTCTCTATGGTAATTTAACATGGGGGAAAAAGAGGTAGAGGAGTTGTTGGAGGAGACAAAAAACGAAAACATTTGGAAATGGACTCCGAAACCTAGCTAGATAGCTTGGAAATGATCTAACTAAGAAAACAAAAGTTAACTTTTAAAAATCGGTCCAGTATTTCTGAAATTCTAAAAAATGTCCCCATGTTAAATCCCCATAGACATCTTCACTCTGTGAAGATGTCTATGGGGATTTAACATGGGGAAATTGTTTTTTCGCAATAAAATGAATATTTTACCAAATTTCAAGAAATAAAAAGAAGGCTCATTCTTAAATTTTCCTTTAATTTAATATTATCAAAAACAATATTGTTTTTGAATTGTTTATATGGCCGTAAAATTTGGGCAGCTTTCATGAAACAAAGTATAGGGCACACTAAAGGAAATGATATTCCACCATTATCATGTTGCAAACAGTACATAACCTATTTTCCCTAGGCGTGTTGTCATAGCGACCAGTTTCTATTGTCAGTGAGTGTGATAATGCCCTGAACTGACTAAGCACACGTCTGTATTTATGTCACACGATAGTGTTTAAATATGTTTCTGTTTCCAGTATGTGTTTGTATCGCCTGTATAAATTGAGATTGCTGGAAACTGTTAATGATGAGTGCCATGATTGCTGGAATTGGTAAAGTAAACGTTGTTTGATTACGGTGAGTGGGATTTCCCTGTCGGCCGGGTGTAGCCACAAATCCGATAGACCAATTTCGTCAAGTATTGTCTTTATATGGTGAGCCCAGTTATAGCACATCATTAGTGTCACGTATTTTGACGGCCTGCCTCCGTAATGTAGCTCGACTTCAAATGTCTCTGAGCACAACCGTTACCATCAGTATTGTAAATCGCCTTGAGAATTCCCGGTGTATGAGCGCTGCCCTTAGTACTGCAACTCGCCATCAGAATTCCCTGTGTATGACCGCTGCCGTCAGTACCGTAACCCGCCGTGATAATTCCATGTGTATGACCGCTGCCGTCAGAACTGTAAATCGCCATGAGAATTGCCTGTCTATGACCGCTGCATTCAATACTGTAACTCGCAATGATAATTATTTGTGTATGACCACTGCCCTCACTCCATGAAACACGCCATGAAAATTCCCTGTATATGACCGCTGCCCTCAGTACTGTAACTCGCCATGATAATTCCCTGTGTATAACCGTTACCCTCAGTACTGTAACTCGCCATAAGAATTTCCTGTGTATAACCACTGCCCTCAGTACTGTAACCCGCCATAAGAATTATCTGTGTATGACAGCTGCTCTCACTCATGTAACTGGCCGTGAGCATTCCCCGAGTATGACCGCTGCCCTCAATACTATACCCAGCCATGATAATTCCCTGTGTATTACCGCTGCCCTCAGTACTCTAACTCGCCATGATAATTATCTGTGTATGACCGCTGCCCTCAGTACTATAACTTGCCATGAGAATTCTCTGTGTATGACCCCTGCCCTCAGTACTGTAACTCTCCCTGATAATTCCCTGTATATTGTCACGACCAAGGCAGGTAGCGTGGAGTGGTGGACATATTTAAATAAACAAGACATTGTCATCAACTATAAACTTTAATTATTGTCAACTAGCTTCATTATTTAACCGTTTCCTAGTTTCTGTGTTCAAAGTCACTTTTCTCTGGATCAAAATCACAAAAATTCACTATAAACTCTCAATGCTGTATTAACCCTCCTAAATATTAATTAATATGGGTAAAAAGGAATTATAATAGACTCAAAACCAAATTTACCTAAGACTAACAAAAACACGTCTTGTCTCTATAAATGCCGATGGCGATCTCCTCGATTTCTGCTATAAATCTCTGCAATATTCTCTGCAGAAGGGAAAAAGAACGCTGACCGCTTGCAGAATTCTGCCAGGATGACATATTTCTGCTATACCGGTGCAGAATATGACCCAGAAAGAAAGTGACTTATCTTCACCAATGTGAATTAATGTATGCTAAAAGTTCCCATTTACTGAAAGATTAATCTATAATGCATCATTTTCTCACATCAGTCGCAAATATCTTAGTTTGGAAATATGAAAAAGATCAGAAGAAATAAACTGTGCTAGAAATTCTGCATTGTTTTGCGGAATTCCGCGTAGAGGTCAGGGTCGCGGAGATTCACGCGAGCATCTTCGGACTTCCGTTTTCAGAACGAGGCTGCACATCGAAAACAAATTTACACGCGTATTTCAGCATAATTACTTCTAAACTACACCGAAGTGAGATAATGACCGTGCATATTAACTCTATAGATATGATTATATATAAGTATTCTATCACGGAAATAAATTGCAATAATGGTAAGTGTAGGAATGGTCAGATTTAAGACGACCGAAAGTGGAAATAGAAAATGACCATTCCCCACCCACCGTAATAAGTACAAGACAGCTAGGCATGCATATACAGCGTATGTAAAATACAAAGTATTACATTACCCTCTGTCCCGACGTTTGTGTCCCTACAAACATGTCATTCACAATCAACAATATACACATTCCCAGTTATTCGTCGTATTCACATGATTCAGTTATCAACATTAGTCATTACATACATAATATCCATAAAGATTTAGTCTCGTATGACGGTATTAAATTGCATCACTCAGTATCGAAATGCATTAAACAGTCAACCAGACAGTACCAGCATTGTAAATGTACGTCAATGTATTGAAACGATATTCATTATGAACATGTATAGTACACACTCGCTTACTCAAAGAACATGTGAATGTAATAAATTCATTATGAAAAAGGACCTAAAGTATGTAGTCTGAGGTAGCGAGTGTCTACTGAATAGATTATATAATAAACAAATTAAACTATCTCTGGCAGATTAGATTTACGCGACGGAGGGGGCTCCTAGATCGAAGCCTGTTACCAGTGTTGTGTTCATCTTGACGACCTCGATATAAATCAGTCTGTCTGCCCCTTGTCAAGTCCTCCTGCCTGCTATGATTATGCTACTGATTTCCTTTTGAATTCCTCTCAAATGCCTCGCACATTCATGCGAACTGCACTGTTTGTTCTTTTATCGCTGCTGTCATGTTGCGTGACGCGTCGAGAATGGCGGAGGTTGCAAAACTGATTTCACGTAGCATGCCTTCCATTGTTACACCTAGCGTTGTTATGTCACTTTTAATGGGAACTAGGTTTACCGATGTCGCGCTACTAGATGACGATGATGATGACGACGAACACGATGGAGCGGGGGGGCATAACACCTTTGTTGGGGATAAGCCCACTAGTAGGTGATGTTAAAGTTGGCGCTGTTGTCACTTCTGGTGCGTCTAGCAGCTGGAGGTTTGCACCCAGTAAACTTGGTAATATGTTTATGGTGTTGACACTATGACCATCACTTTTAGCAAGCAGCACCTCCTTCATTACATGTGCGTTCACTAGTCTGTTTCCGCGCAGCTAACGTTCTTAATCTTGTCTCAAATACATATAAACTTTCCTCTCTGTTCATCCGCGCATAGTCCACACCCTGTTGCGGCACAAATGGAGAAATGTTCTCTAAGAGAGAACCACTTTCATATACCTGCTCCCACTTCAGTAACATGGTGTTCACAGTCGCCTGGTGTGTGGGGTAATTATTTCCTATTATGTGCTTTTCTAACTTTTTCTTTGATGTTGTAACGAACTTGCATGTCGTGCAGTAATAGGGCACACTGTCGAGCGCCGTGTGCTTCTTGAAAATATGTAGCACTACTTTACTCTTCTCGCCCTGATATGTGGTATTCTGATGGATACACCTTAGACAACTGTAGCACCGCCCTCTTGTAGCAGCAGGAGTTTGCTTATGTTGGACGGGAGCCATGAGGTGGGATACACTCGAGTTTATCTGTTTCGACATCTTGTTGAATTTTCTCGCTGAGGATAACGCTGAAGATAGACAATGAGACAAGTGTGAGCCTTATGATGACGTTGTTGTTTTGCCTGTAAACAATTGTATGGCTTGATGATTAGTTTAGTTACCACTTGGGTGGGTTCTTGCCCTGATATGGCTTCAATTTGTCATGATGTACCACCTTACCCAGACCCTCTGCACTGAATTGAATCTTGTAATTCTGATCAGACAACCGTTGTTTCACCAAAAAAGGTCCAGAATATGGGAATACTAGCTTGGGGTTCACACTCTGCTTCTTAGCAGCCTGTAAATACCACACAAGATCACCCTCATTGTACTTATTAAAACGCGTATTATTATCGTAAATCTGTTTTTGCCGTTTCGCGCACGCTTTTATTTTTTTTCTCGCGATATCGTGTGCTCGCTGCATTTTCGCTTTAAGTGCCTCTACATATGCTCCATATGAAGAGGCTACTTCCTTCGCGTGAACCGTTTCGCTGCCAAACACAATTTCTGCTGGAAGACGGACTTCTCGTCCCAGCATAAGAAGATACGGTGTCATGCCACTGCTTTCATGAGGAGTAGATCTGTATGCTGCAGCCAAACATCCTAGGTTCAGATCCCATTCTGTCTGATATTTCAGGTAGGCTCGTATCATTCTCACCAGTGTTTTATTAAAACGTTATGTTTGACCGTTACACTTGGGGTTTCGCGGTGAAGTTCAGCTTTTGCGTATTTCCAATAATTGAGTTCTGCAAATAACTGGCTTTGGTAATTTGCACCTTGATCACTGTGTAATGACACGGGACTCCCATATCGTCCTATTACTTCATTTAAAATCACCCTAGCTCTCGTTTCTGCAGTTATATCCGGTATCGCAAAGATTTCACACCACTTTGTGAATGCATCTGTGCACACCAGAATGTACCTGTTATTTCCCTTAGTGATGGGTAGTGGTCCTATTATATCAGTACCCAGTCTAACTAGGTCATCCCAACCTATCAATAGATGGCGCGTTGCATGGCTAGATGAGCTGGATTCCATCCCAACTGGCCGTTTCCCTGATTCCACCCATTGAATAAGTGGTTTTAAATCTGGATCCTTCATCTGTGCATCCCTTAATTATATGTGACTCATCCCATGCACCCATGTTTCGTGCAATCCTACACTAGATCTTGTAGTGATCTTGCAACACTTTGTCGACCCTCTGCCTAGCTTTAAACCAGGATCTCTCTTCTTCCTACTTCTACAGAACACGATGTTTAACCATAACATCAACTTTCTCCCCACTTGTAACCCCTGTTGAAACCCGGCATCCGCCGTGACCTTCACCTTCCCACAGGTCTCTGTGACATATTCCTTGTTACAGGCTCCTGTGAACAGCAGATAGTAGATACCATTAATCATGATATGTACTATCGCTACCAACAATATTCCTTGTTGAAAACCGACATCCGCCGTGACCTTCACCTTCCCACAGGTCTCTGTGACATATTCCTTGTTACAGGCTCCTGTGAACAGCAGATAGTAGATACCATTAATCATGATATATACTATCGCTACCAACAATATTCCTTGTTGAAAACCGGCATCCGCCGTGACCTTCTCCTTCTCACAGGTCTCTGTGACATATTCCTTGTTACATGCTCCTGTGAACAGCAAATAGTAGATACCATTAATCATGATATGTACTATCGCTACCAACAATATTCCTTGTTGAAAACCGGCATCCGCTGTGACCTCCTTCCCACAGGTATCTGTGACATATTCCTTGTCACAGGCCCCTGTGAACATCTCACATCATAGGCTGGCGAGTAGTGTGAATATCAGCATACATACATACCCCCATGCCTGTGCTAGCTGTTTTACAGTCACTCTAACGACCTTGACCCTCTCACAGGCAATTGTGAACCATCCTGCGGCACAAATCCCTGTGAAAATAAAATTTCGTCTTGTTTCTGTTTTACTTTATGTTTTCCTGCTACAAAATGGTGGTGTCATGTGTGTTATCAGAATGGTTTTTGAATAATGCACTCTGCATTTCTGTTGCTTGCTTTGTACATTTTTTACACGGTCCACACTTTAAACTTTCATCCATATCCACTGTTGCGCATTGAAAGTCTTGTGGATTGTGACATCGAGACATGCTGTCGGCGTTGCCATGTTTACTCCCCTGTCTGTATTCTACTGTGAAATTGAACTCTGAAAGTATTTCATTTCATCTTGCTATTCGACCAATGGGTGATTTCAGACTAAATAACCACCTCAGTGCTTGATGATCAGATCGAATTTTGAAAGTCCGGCCTTGTAGGTAGTGTCTGAAGTATTCTACAAAATAGCGGATTGCTAGGAGCTCTTTATCTGTTACGCAAAAAATTGATTCTGATTTGCTAAGAGTTCTACTTGCGTAGGCTAAAACCTTTTCCTGGTTGTTTTGTACTTGACTCAATACCGCACCAATAGACACATTTCAGGCATCCACATCTAAAATATATTCCCCCTCATCGCGTGGGAGTGACATTATATCAGGTCCTATCAGTGCACACTTCAGCGAATTGAATGACATTTGGCACTCGTCAGTCCAAACGAGTGTACTTTCCATTTGTGTGATGTCAAAAAGAGGCTTAGCCATTCTTGAAAACCCTTGTATGAACCGTCTGTAATAAGTGCATGTGCCCAGAAATTGCTTGACTTCAGTTACATTTACTGGTTCTTTCCACTGGAGAATTTTTGATATGTTGTTTGGATCTGGGAGAATCCCATCTTTAGATACCCTGTGTCCTAGAAATGTAACTTCTGTTTTAAAAAGACTGCATTTAATGGGCTTCAACTTTAGATTGGCTGCTCGAAATCGGTCCAGTACTACGGATAATCTTTGCATGTGTTCTTGGAAGGAGGATGCAAATATTATACAGTCATCTATGTATATCAGGCATACTGTCTACTGTAAACCTTTTAGAGCTAGCTCCATCACACGCTGGAATGTAGCACTGCTACTGGATACTCCAAATGGCATAGATGTGAATTCAAATAGACCATGTTTTGTTATGAATGCTGTTTTCTGAATATCCGTCTCCTTTACTGGGACTTGTAAATACCCTGAAGTCATGTCAACAGTGCTGAACAATGTAGATCCTCCTAATAAGCTATCTAAACAATCTTCAACGTTTGGGATTGGGAATGCATCAACCGTACACAACTTATTCAGTGCTCGATAGTCTACCACCGGCCGTACGCTGCCATCTTTTTTTCTTACGAGCAAGATTGGCGATACCCATGTAGAACTTGATTCGCGAATGACTCCTTGTGCTTTCAGCTTTTCAATAGCTTCTTTTTCTTCCCCCGCAAATGCTTATGATGTGCGCCTATGTCTTTGTCGTATACGTTTTGCCCCATTTGTATTGATTGTATGTTCAGTGAGGTGAGTGAGCCCTAAGTCTTGTTCATTCTTTGAAAATACATCTTGATATTCCATTAAAAGCTGAGCTAGTGCCTGTTTTTCTGATAAAGGTCTGTTTAGAGAAGAATCTTTCAATAAGTCTTGCAAATGACTGGGAACATCCTGAAATATCTTGGCATTGTCGCAATTTTTAACATGCTGAACTTTAATGGGCGTTTGTGCTTGCGGTAATTGCTCGGTTTTATCTACCAGCTTTATTCTCCTAACTGCTTGTGAGTTATCTGTTTCTGTTTCATCCTCTTGTTGTACAATAGTTTTCAAAATGCCATTTTTCCCTATGTCCTTGGCTGTTCCAATCACCACATCCTGGTTAATTGATACCGATGTTGAAAATGGGTTTATCAGCCTAACCTTAACTGTGACAGAACTGTTAATGTCGGCCAAACTCGGCGCTACCATCAGCGGGTAATTGTCTTTGAAATTTTGTGTAGGTTCTATCATAACCTCACGCTTCGGAAATATGTCGTCCCCTTCTGTTCTATCAACAAAAACATAAATAATTTGCTCTGTGTTACCCTGTATTTTGTAATTATCTGCTGTACGGACCTTTCTGCTACTGTTGGACATTGTACGCTGGCACTTAATTTCTTCTCCTAATCTATGATCTTGTTTTGACTGAGCAATATGTCAGCCGGTTTACCATTACTGCCCTTGAGGATGTCAATTCCCAGTAGCGCATCATCCTCTATATCAGCTACCATTATTTCTTTTTTTAATTTAGAGTTGTCCAATTCAAGTGTTACTATACATTTTCCATAGTCTTTTATTGGAGATCCACCTGCATGTAGTAAACAGTCTTTCTTTACTAATTTCGGTTTGTGTGGGTCTTTAATCTTGTTAAATATTTTGTTTGAAATAATAGTACGTTCCGCTCCAGTATCTAAGACAAACGTTACGGGCACCCCTTCTACTGATCCCTTGATATATACGCTATTTAAAACTGTGCTGTTATCGTGAGGTGTTAATTTGTGGCCGTGACATTGTTGGACTGACCTCTGGCCACTTGTGCCAGTCCTCTGTAGTTTAAATCTACACTCTGCTTATTGCTAACATGTTGACCATGTGTATTTTTTGTAGGTGCATTGTAATTTCCTGCAGCTTGTGAGTTGTATTCTGCTAGTTTAGGACAATCTCTTTTAAAGTGTGATGGTTCACCGCAAAAGAAACACGCTCTATAACGGGGTTCGATATAGTCTTATTATAATACGGCTTCCCAGGATAAAATTGTCTGTTTTTCCCTTTCCTGTTTAAATTGCTGATTTTGTCTGTTTCTGTCATTGTGCTGCTCTCTCATTTCTTCGCGTATTAATTCTCTAAGTTTTTTGATAAATCGGTGTGTTCTTGCTCTGTTGCCAGACATTTCTCTGATGTACTATTGTTAGTAGTGTTCCGCTTTATAACTCTATTTCTATTTTTTCCGGGTATTGCTCTTGATATGTTTAGTTCATCGGTACATCAGTCTGTATCTGAGCTGTCGTATTCATTAGTGGCTTTCAAAAACCTGTTTTTCTTATGACTGCTGGCTGACTGTTTAGTCTCTTGGAAGCATGCTACTTGAAATACTGCCTCATCAATGTCTTTAGGCTCTTTTACAAATTCCACGTGAAACCGCACTTTCTCCTCTAATAACCGTAATCGCCGTAACAGGTCTTCCCTGCGTGTTTCACTGTACAACTTTTTTTAATTCAGCCGCATATTCCTTGATGCATACGGTTTCTGGTTACGATGACTAAACTGCACCCCAAATGTCTTGCATGTTTCAATTACTCGAAATCTATTTTGTATTTATTTACAAAGTGACTTGTAATCTGATCTAACATTATGCGACAGTTGTCCAAAAACAAACTCCCCTGCTACACCCTGCAGCCGTGGCAACATTTCATCGAGCTTCTGGCTTTCCGACCATTTCTGCCTGTTTCCTACTTCCTCAAACCTGTTAAACCATACTGTCCATGTTTCTTTGCTGGTAAATGCTGGGAGTTTTTGGGTAACTGCTCAAAGACCGTGTTTTGGTATTGGACCGAGAAGTACTCACTGAGGGGCTATTATTATCAGAAGAGTCACTGTCGGTCTCCCCTTGGTAACACAAATTACTGGGTCGTGTATTCCGCGTCTACGTCTTTGATGTGTATTTGTATTGTCTTGAGCCCTACGCGATTGTGACATGCGTCTTATTTGCACATCATTCTGACCAGCCATACTTTCTATTGCTTTCTTCAAGTCATTGGTCATTATGTGAAATGTTCCCTCTAGTTGCGACATTATTTCCTGCATCTCATGTAATGCAATATCAAAACGTCTTGGGTTATGGTCTTGTGTCCGCTCATTACAGTTGTTCCTGTCACCTATACTCCAGGACTGTGACAAAACCGGGTCATTATTTTCTTGCTCCATGGCTTCTGCTACTAATGTATAGTCAAGGTTCTGTAGCTGTATCGTCCCATTACTTTGACCTGGCCGGCTGGCTGCATTCTGCACCATCATATTGACTCGGGTCTTGTTCTGTAGTGTCCGTTCTGTAGTGTCCGTGCCCGTGTTTGCACGCCTTCGCTCATTCGTAAAATTCCGCGAAAATACTGCGATTCGCACCGATTACGGAATATCAGAACTCGTTTGGGTGATGTGGTATGGTATTCACAGTACCTGTCGACACCTTTATTTACAATGGAAATAAATCTTACAAATCAAGTAGATAATCAAACAAAATTGGAGATCCCAAAAAAATAATTGACTTGTAAACCCCGACTCACCAACGATTACAGGGATCCGGATAACATAAAGCACATCAATCAAGTCTCGAATTGTAAATGAAGGTAGTGCAGCATTGAGTTAGAGATCAGTGAAAGTTTGCTTTCGCCAGTGATGTATTCTTGTCGGTATTCTGTAGGGAATCGGTCTTCATTGCTGACTAGTAGTAGCTGTAGTCTATTGCTTGGTCGCCCAAAATTTCCAAGTTCTTTCGACGGATAAATCAGCTCTGTAAATTTGTAGTCGCCCAATACTTTGTGCCTCTGGTTTCAGCTGCCACGACAAATACTTCCAATTCCCGGTTTTCCTTTCCCCTGGTACCAAAATAATTCCAACTGTCAGCTTCCTCTCCCTGTCTCTATCTTCATGAATTTCAGCTGTCAGCTTCCACTCTCTGAAACTGTTTCAAGCTTCCTTGATACCGCTGCCACCAAAAATATGTCAGGACCAAGGCAGGTAGTGGTGGACATATTTAAATAAACAAGACCTTGTCATCAACTATAAACTTTAATTATTGTCAACTAGCTTCATTTAACATTATTTAACCGTTTCCTAGTTTCTGTGTTCAAAGTCACTTTTTCTCTGGATCAAAATCACAAAAAAATCACTATAAACTCTCAATGCTGCATTAACCCTCCTAAATATTAATTAATATGGGTAAAAAGGAATTATAATAGACTCAAAACCAAATTTACCTAAGACTAACAAAAACACGTCTTGTCTCTATAAATGCCAATGGCGATCTCCTCGATTTCTGCTATCAATCTCTGCAATATTCTGCCGAAGGGCAAAAGAACGCTGACCGCTTGCAGAATTCTGCCAGGATGACAGAATTCTGCTATACCGGTGCAGAATATGACCCAGAAAGACAGTGACTCATCTTCACCAATGTGAATTAATGTATGATAAAAGTAATCTATCACGGAAATAAATTATAATAACGGTAAGTGTAGGAATGGTCCGATTTAAGACGACCGAAAATGGAAATAGAAAATGACCATTCCCCACTCACCACGTAATACGTACAAGACAGCTAGTCATGCATATACAGTGTATGTAAAATACAAATTATTACAATATGACCGCTGCTCTCATGTAACTGGCCGTGTGAATTCCCCGTGTATGACCGCTGCCCTCAATACTGTACCCAGCCATGAGAATTCCCTGTGTATGATCGCTGCCCTCAATACTGCAACTAGCCATGAGAATTCCGTGTGTATGACCGCTGGCCTAAGTACTGTTACGCGCCATGTGCATTCACTATATATGATCGCTGCTCTCAGTACTGCAACTCGCCATAAGAATTCCCTGTGTATGACTGCTTCCCTCTGTACTGTAACTCGCCATGATAATTCACTGTGTATGACGTCTGCCCTCAGTACTGCAACCCGCCATGATAATTCCCTATGTATTAACGCTGCCCTCAGTACTCGCCATGAGAATATTCCCTGTGTATGACCTCTGCCTTCAGTAATGTAACCCGCCATGTGAATTGCCTGTGTATGACCGCTGCCCTCAGTACTGTAACTCGCCATGTGAATTCCCTTTGTATGGCCGCTGCCCTCAGTACTGTAACCCGCCATGAGAATTCCCATTGTATGGCCGCTGCCCTCAGTACTGTCAACTTCCAAGAGACGTCCCTGTGTATGACCGCCACGCTTCCCTCAGTAGTACAGTACTGTAATTCACCATGATAATTCCCTGTATATGACCGCTGCCCTCAGTAATGTAATCCTGCATGATAATTCCCTGTTTATGACCGCTGCCCTCAGTACTGTAACTCGCCATGATAATTCCCTGTATATGGACGCTGCCCTGAGTACTGAAACTCGCCACGAGAATTCCCGGTGCATGACCGCTGCCCTCAGTACTGTAACTCGCCACGCTGCCCTTAGTACTGTGTACTGTGACACACCATGATAATTCCCTGTGTATGACAGCTGCTCTCAGTACTGTAACTCGCGATGAGAATTCTCTGCGTATGACCGCTGCCCTCAGTATTGTAAATCGCCATAAGAAGTGCCTGTGTATAACCGCTTCCCTCAGAACTGTCACTCGGCATTATAATTCCCTGTATATGACCGCTGCCATCAGTACTGTAACTCGCCATGAGAATTTCCTGTATATGACCGCTGCCCTCAGTTACTGTAACTCGACATTCGAAAAATGAGCTTAGTAAGTTTGCGATCAGCGTAGAAACAGATCAGACCGCAGATCTACATAGTTCACTACTGACTGTCGAAACATGAATGATACAACGAAATCCCGAGATCAGAGATGTGTACGAGATGACAGGCAAGCGCTGTAATTCCGTTTTCTTGTAAGGTCACCTATACATATTGTCGTATATTTGTAGATGAGCCAACTGAGGAAGACTCCATTGTACCCATTGTTCCCATAGTGAGTGGGATTGTCAGCGTGAATATCGTCATCATTGTCACCTGCGGTGTCGTGTGCAAGTCGTTGTCAACCAGTAACGTAGTCAATGTTGCCTAACCCAGGATAAATCTACGATATTTAAAACTACTTTCACTGACGTTACCAATATGATGGCATTGTACGGACGTAAACATCATGTACGTGTCCATATGGATAGTTGTTTCCATAACAATACACATGATAATTGCTATTTATAACGCAGAAAACGTTATCATGCTTATATCATTTGATATACATTTTATCAAGCTCAGCTCGCAAACGCGTGCCTTGTCAATTCTTCGACGAGCCCCCGGATGCCTACTCGTTTTCCTAAGCTCCCCTGACTAGATATAGAAATACATTACACCGGTGTAATGTTCTTTGTCACATGAACATTTTGTTGTGCTGTATGGTAACCCATTTTAATGTGGTAGGACACACGTGTAATAACACCTTGTAAATGACGCGACAAAACAATGACGTTTTCACGTTGACGTCATCATGTTGTATATGACATCAAAGGCATCAGTTTCTTCAGTAAAGTTACTGCATTTCTTACTTAGAAATGTGTCCCCGTTTGGTAATATTAAGTGCCTACAAAGAACAGGAACATATATATACGGCACATTTTATCATTATTATACTTTTATTGCCAGTAGTAAAGACCCTGTGTCTCAGATGTGGATGAAATATAGAGCAAATCATTCGGTATAAGAGCATTTCGCGGTAGATTTGTATCGGTTTTCTGTACATGTATGACCCTAAGGGTCACATGACAAAAACAAAGAAAGTAAATGCGTTGCAAATGATACTCCGAGTTACTGGCGTTGCTAGCCGAGATTTGCCGCGAAAAACGATCATACAAACAACCCAGTATTTACCGTTTACATATACATTTTGTAGACATATAGGTATATGCTTTCTGGTTATTAATTTATGCATATATTCATATATATGTTAAGCACAATTTACTGAGTTTCAACTCGGATCCAAACTACTATACTGCAATTTAACCAATACAATGCTGAATTAAATTTTGTCGGCTGCTGCTTTCTTTATATTTTCCATTTTTTCTCATCAACGACATGGTTTGACAGAACTTTAGACTCATTTACAATGGAAACGATTCTCAAGTGCTGTCAAAATATGTTGTTATTAAGAAACGAGACAAAATATAAAACACCAGCAGACGACAATTGTCGGTTCCAGCATTCAAAGGGTTAATGACCATAAGCCCGTTTGTCTATTTGCACCAGGTGACTGGTGTGGTATGGACTGTGGTACATGTTTTATACAGTGGAACCTTTCTAAACCGGACATCTTGGGAACCTCCCAGTGTGTCCGGTTTAGAGAGGTTCCGCTGTAAGTAAGAACTCCATGCAAGTACTGCAAATCCAGGTGAGCCGGCTCGTAGCTAGACGTCTCTTCGGGATTTGTAGTATTTAATTGTTATCATATGACCGATGACTGCACATATTTCGAAGCGACTCCTCGCTTGATCGTTGGAATAGTAAAGAATTAACATGAATAATCTACATGTATTTAACCCTCTCACACACTATACGCTGTTTGTTGTTAGATCCAGATCAGCCGGCTCGTAGCGAGACGTCTCTTCGGGATTTGCAATAGCTATCACAATTTCTAACATTTTGAAGCGAATTCTCATTTTATTAAATTGAATAGCCAAAATTAACATGAAAAATCCATGTTCGATACTTTAGTGTGAAAGTGTTAACAAACCTTTTTATTTATGCAGTAATATATAATACATGTAGCTAATGTAGTGACCTCTGCCATATGTTTACATGTAATCAACCCTTCAGCCCTACAGAATATACGCTGATTTTGCACGGACTGTGGATCCAGATGAGCCGGCTCGAAGCGAGACGTCTCTTCTGGATTTGCAGTATTTGTCACCATTTCGAATATTTTGAAGCGAATCCTCGTTCGATTAATGAAATAATCACAAATCAACATACATATCGATGTTCTATATTCTAGGTGAACGTGTCAATTGCTTATTTGTGCAGTAATATATAATAACCAGTTTGGTGACTTCGCTCGTATGTTTACATGCCATTGACCCTTTCAACCCTGAGGATTTTGCAATGTACTGTAGATCTTGATGAGCATGGTCGTAGCGAGACGTCTATTCAGGATTTGCCGTATTTTTCATAATAATGTTAATTTTGAAGTAAATCAACGTTTGAATAATAGAACAGTCATAAATTAACATGAAAAGAAACATGTTCAATAATTTAGAGTGAAAAGGTTAATAAATATTGTATTTATGTAGTAATTTATAATAGCTAATTTGGTGACCCTCGCTCGGAACTTATTACTGATGCAACTCTCACGCATCTCTCTCATCTCTCCGACCCTTGATATGTGGTACACCCTTGAATTGCAGAGTGATGTCTTAATGTGCTTGATACAATGGATTACAAATAAAATTACATGGATTTAAAAATTGTTAGATTTAATAATAAGGGCATGGGGTAAAAAAAACAACAAGCGTTTACAACTTGTTCAATGGATACAAGATAACAAATACAGTATATGTTTTATTCAAGAGACACATTTTACTTCGGATACCAGAGAGCAATGGCAAGACGAATGTGGTGGTGATGCTTTTTTTAGTGGGGATTCCAGTAATAAATAATGTATGTGCATTCTAATAAAACCAGGTCTCGACTATGATGTTAAACAGTATAAAAACGTTAGGACTGGTCGATTGCAAATACTTAAAATAAGTATAGCCCAAAAAGAGTATACATTAATTAATATATACGGACCAAACAAAAACAGTCTTCATTTCTACCAAGAGTTAGAAACACATATTTAATCAGTAGAACTTGACACATTAATAATAGGGGTGACTTTAATACAGTTTTAGATCCTGAATTAGATAAAAAAAAATGGTAGAACAGATACAAATAAACGAACAAGGCAAACAAATACTGTAAATTATGAATAAATATAATTTATATGATATATGGTGAATTTTAAACTCTAATGCACGGAAATATACATGGCATTCGAATACTAAACCTCCAATATTCTGTCGTCTAGATGATTATTTTCTAATATCCTAAAATGTAATCAATCGTCTAATGAAAAGTAAAGTTACTACATGTTTAAAATCCGATCATTCAATGGATTACTTTTGTTTACAAAGACAATGCGACGAAAGAGGCCCAGGTTGTTTTAAATTAAACAATTGTCTACTTTTACAACAAGAATACCAAGAAATAATTATATAACCTCTCTGGGAGGTGTGCGAAGAATGGCACAATAACCGGTCCGTTATGTCAAGGGGTGTCCCCCAAGACAGGTAGTATGTGTTAATTTCTCATATATTAAGCTAACAGTGTGTTGTGCAATACCCTGGTAACTTCCGGTTTCTAAACTAACGGAAGATAAATCGAAATGGTTTAATTCGCACAACTCACACGATGTGAACATATATCTATTTTAGCCAAGTATTTCGCTTGTCGATAATACAACTATCATATGTACATTGCACAACGCTTATGGGTAGTGTTTATATATATAGCTTCCGGGTTTATGTATGTATTTCATAGACGTTATTTTCTCTCTTCTCCGCGGAGGACGAGTTTGTTTTTAACTCTTCGTCTGCGGACAGGTGGCCTTGCTCCGGATGTCCTCTTTCATGACCTGATACCTGTCCCATTCAGTCTTAAACTCATCGTTCAAAATTGCATTGTCCGAGAAGGCCTGGATAGGTGTTAATAGCCGGATTTGTTTGTTGCTCTATGACCAGGAAGATTTGTATGAATGTAGATATACACTGGAATAAAATCGATATACTACGCAAAGTATGGTGGGTGGCGGGTACATGTCTGGGCGATAATCACGGTGGTGTGCTGCTTGTAATTCGATCGGAGTAAGTACACTCTACCATAAGATGGCCGGTGTCTCCTTTTAGACATAACCGCACTAGTAGGTATACCTGAAGATAATGAAAGGTAAAAACCATTGCCACTGGCACGTTCTAAGCTCCACGGAGCTATGTGCTCGTAGATGTCGTAGCTGTCTTGGGGACCACTGTAAAATTCACATTGCCAGACTTCGGAAAGGTCGTGGCACAAAGCCATGCACAAAATGTGGAATATGTGTTACGAACTGTTCATCGTTGTCAGGCTTGCGGGTATATGAATGAGAAGGTTAAGGCCTGGCAGCGAAAGACGGCGGCCTTCGAGAATGAGTTTCTGTGCCTGGCTTCGATAGATGCCTTCTGAATTCCTATTATATATACCTTTCCTTCTTGGCATACCCGACCAACAACACAAGTACCATGGATGCCTCCATCCATCAACTGCTTGCAGAAATGCAGGCACCCGAGCCTCTCTCTGACGTTGTTAAGAACATCATCGATGAGCCCGTCCCGGAAGCGGTGAAGAGGTGATTACTCAGGCCCCTGCTTCCAGGCGCTGCAAGCAGCTACCGACCTTCCCGAAACCTCGACCAAACGTTCAGAGGAAACGGAAGGCAATTCAGAAGGAGTTTGACCCAATACCCCCTCAAAAATCAATCGGAACAACGCAAGACTACCAGAAGGAGATTCCTAAGCTGTACGAACAATAATAAAAAGGACTGATGAGCTAGTCTTCAGGAGGACCCCTTGTGTGATAAAGAAAGTTTCTGATTTCCAGGGGCACCCACTTGCCGCAGACCCAAGAGCCTTCCTAGAGGGCGTACGCCCCGATATCAGCCAAAAACTCAGCGAAGAGATTAAAGCACTCAATGGAGTCAAGTTTCAGCTTGCTTTAAAGCTGCAGTTTCAGAAAGGTGGGCCAGATGGCGGAGGAGTTAACAGACCATGTGCTCCGCTACAAGCAGGAGGCTCTCCTATAGGATGATGAAATCGATGATGATCTGGACAAGGCCTTACCACACCTCCTAGACATTCTCGAAAAATGGACGCAGATAGGCTCAGGGTGGGTTGCTGATGGAGTCACCATTCTGTGGTTAGACATTGCTCGCTATCAGCCATTGAAAGGATGTTCCTATATCCCACTGCCTGCAGCAGCCAAAAACAAAAAGGCCGTAGTCAATGTCAAAAACAAAGATGACAACTGCCTCCGATAGGTCGGCTATATTTCCAGTTGCTCATGGGAAGCACGCCTATAGGCCAACGCAGTATCCTACAATGGACGCCCCCACACCTATCTAACAGATCGAAAAACAGAAGGTATACAAACAGAATAACCTGGCCATCAATGTCTTTGGCTGGCAAAAGGGTGTTATCGTCCACCAGCTCAGTAAGCAGCATGAAGATATGCATAGAATCAACCTACTACTGATTGAGAAGGCCGGCAAGTTGCACTACACATGGATCAAGGACCTCAATCGACTTCTCTTCCAAGAACATCACAACAACAGGCGCAAGCACTTCTGTGAGAGATGTCTCAACGGTTACTGAAGAGAAGACTTGTTGCTGGAGGCCCGTAAGCCAGAGTGCCAGGTGATCGGGCAAACGGCGGTGAGGGTGGAGATTCCTGAAAACGGGAAGAACAAGCTGGTCTTCCAAAATCACAGCAAACAGCTCCCAGTCCCCCTACATCATCTACGCGGACTTCGAGGCCCTCACCACCAAGGTCGAGGGACCCGAGCTCGACCCAACGAAGAGCAATACCCAGAAGACACAACACTACGAGGCATACAGCTACTGATATGTGGATGTGCGATCCTGATACAAGCCATCTCCAAGGTGGAGGGCTAGGTCATCTGTATCCCCAGCAACACAGAGAAATACATCTCATTCTCACTCGGGCAACTCTGGTTCATCGACAGCGCACAGTTCCTGATGGCAGTTTGAACAAGCTTGTCGAAACCAACCCACTTGAAAACTGTCGAATAACGTCCAGGTTCGATCCCCACTGTGAACGGCGCGATCTCTGCTGCGCAAGGGCATCTACCCATACGAGTATATGAACTATTTGGAGAGGTTCACCGAGCCCCAGCTTCCTTCCGCCGAGGGAAGCCTTCTACAGCAAGCTGTCCCACGAAAATATAACGAAGGCCGACTACGACCATGCTCTAAAGGTATGGAATGCCTTCGGGTACCGCACCCTTGGGGACTATGTGGAGGTACCACGACCTCTACAACCGCACGGCGGACGTCTTTAAGGCATTTAGAAAGACCTGCTTGCGGTAGCACGATCTGGATCCTGCACACTACTACATAAGCCCCGGACTCTAGTGGGACGCGTTACTGAAAACGACTGTAGTAGAGCTCGAGCTGCTCACGGATTACGATCTGCATCTGTTTATTGAGAAGGGGATGCGTGGTGTGTCTCTATGGTCTCGAAGCGCTACGCAAACCCAACAACCCCAGCGCAAGCGCGGAGTGGTATAACCCTTCAAAGCCCAACAGCTACATCCTAAACTTGGACGCCAACAATCTGTACGGTTGGGCGATGAGCCAGCCTCTGCCAATAGGTGGTGTCCAGTGGGTGGAAGACTACGATGGGCTCACAGAGGCAATAATAGACAATCCTGTCGGCAGCCCCGATGGCTATATAATCGAGGTAGACTTGGAATATCCTGTAGAACTGCACGAAGCGCACAACGCATACCCGCTGGCGACGGAGCGTATGGTTGTTCAAGAAGAGTGGACGTCTGAGTATCAACGCAACCTTCTAGATGTTGTGGTGACACCTACAGAGGTTGAAATGCTGGTCCCAAACCTCCACGACAAGGAACGCTATGTGCTCCATTACTGGAACCTGTAGTTGTACCTCTCCCTCGGCATGCGTCTCAAGAAGATTCACCGAGCGCTCCGCTTCGATCAGAGCCCTTGAATGGAGCCCTACATCAGGATGAACACCGAGCTCCGAAAAGAAGCAGTCAGCGCCTTCGAGAAGCACCTGTATAAGCTGATGAACAACTCTGTATTTGGAAAATACCATGGAGAGCCTCCTCAAGCCAGAAGAAGGAGCACAAACTGCGGCGTCTGATCGCCTGCACAGCCTTTGCACGGGCAAACGTCTTCGATGATGACCTTGCGGCGATCCAAATGCACATCGGGATGAGTATCTCGACATCTCAAAGCATCTGATGTACGACTTATACTACAACGACTTGAAGATCCAGTATGGACAGCTGTCAGCTCCTCTACACAGACATAGACTCCCTCCTTCTCGAGTTCCAGACCGAGGCCGTGTACATGGCGGCAGACAGCCACCTCTATGACACGTCAGATTTCGCTAAGGACCACTCGCTCCACTGCACGGTGAACATGACGGCCCTAGGCAAAATGATGGATCAGTGCGTTGGGCGCCCCATCGACGAATTCGTCGGTTTGCGCCCCAAGATGTACTCGATCCTGGCAGAAAAAATATCAAGAAGGCCAATGGAGTGAAGAAGTCGGTCGTGAAGAAGCAAGTCCACCACGAGCAATACAATGAGGCCATCTTCGGCAAGAAGACATTCCGCCACGGGATGGATGTGTTACGGTCCGAACGTCACCATGTCTACGCCAAGCGCCTAAACAAGGTTTCCTTGGCCCCATTCGACAGCAAGCGCTATATCACTGAAAACCGCGTGGACACCCTAGACTAGGGCCACAAGGATGCTGGTGCTAGTGCTGTGGCAGAATCACAGATTGACGAAATGGAAACAGTCAATCTCAACGAGGTCCCGCTTGTAGCTACCGATGCTATTCGCACAATGGACACCACGTTCAGCGAAAATGAGATACACAGCAAGATGGATGACCCACCGTTAAACCTTCGCGAACACCGGGGACTCGATAAGGCTATGCAAACAGTCCGGGCGTGCTAACGAACAGCCTCGCTCAACTCTCGGCGTTGGATGATCATATCGCACTAGAACAACGAAACCTGAAAGAAGCCCATGATGACGAAGATAGGCAGCGGATCACAGAACGTATTCAGGCGTTGCAGTGTGAATGAGAAAGTCGCGTGGAGGCTGCCTCGATTAACCATGAGGCGCTCCAAAGGCGTTGGCTGTGCGGCTCGGTTTTACAACAACATACTGCGGCAATAGAGGATGGTTTGGGCAAGGCGAGCACGTCGGCGACGGGCCCGGGGGCTTCGCCTCCACGAAAACCCTCCGTTTTCACATGGAGCAGCTGAAGACCACCTATAACTCGGACAATGGGGTCCCATCCATCCTATTTAAGCTTGTGCACGCCAGCACCTGCTTCTACGGGGAAACCCTGACCTTGGACTTTCCAACCCATGATATGAAACGCTTAGAGTCGGGGCACGTCCATGAATTGGAGTTATCCGTCCGAGATGATAGTGGACGAGTATTAGACAATCAGAACTTCCCGATTTAAGTTGTTCTTAAAATTATATCGAAATGAGTATAAATGAGTATATACGGCCCAGACTCCCGCGACGCGGGCACAGACAGCAATGATGGGGCGGCAATGAGAAGGATAGAGGGGAGGGTAGCGCAGACCCGCGTAGAGGCGGCTACGGCGCTTGCACACATGCAGCGATTGTAAGGTATAAAGCCCGTCATAACAGTTTTGGCCGAGGAGCGGGGTGCACTGCGCGGGGCGGGATGGAGGGGGAGGGACCACGAATATTAATTTGGTGCCAACGCGAGCAACAGATATACTGGATACACCATGGCAGCGTCCGGGACGGTTCTGCGAATGTCAGTCTGCTCGGTCAATTTTAAATGACATGCTATTGCCGAAGTTCGTGTGAACCTGGCGCTGAATGGGGTAGAACAGAAATATGGCATCACCAAGCATGCGGGCCACAGATCTGCGTTTTCGACGAAACACCAATTAAAGTTCCCGCCGGGTGTGTTATTAACTGCGTTACAAAAATCGCCGACCCATCGAGCTCTTCCACCGTGGTGACATTATTAATCGAACTAGACTTACGATGAAACTATATCCTGAGCTGAATTCCGGGGCGGCTGACCTGACCTCCCTTAGGATTACCTACTTGGCGAGATACAACAGATTCTCCAGCATGAGGGAGAGACACGGACAGGTAATACAAACAAATATAGGCGGGCAGTCAATGTCGTCGAGGGGGTGAACACCACGCTAGCCTCAGCTTTCTTTGTGAGCGGGGTGGGGAGTGTGTCTTTATTGTCAACAGTCGTTGCCGCACCGATTGCGGTGGCATTCAGTGCGGTAACAGCAGGGGCAACCTGCTTTGCATGACGAGCAGACTGGTTGCCCGCAAGCTCGAGACCAAGAGTCGCAAGTACGACCGAATAGCAGTTCTTGCGAGGTCGAAGAAAAACAGTATCGACGTTATCGTGTCGAAAGCAATAGCCGACAACGATATATCAGATAGTGAGTTCAAACTGGTCGTCGAAGAGATGGCCAGGCACCAGGAGTTAAAGGGTGCGATCCGGTCCAAGTCCCACCCGCAGGTTTTGGGAGATGACGACGTAAACAAATTGTCATGGAGGGGCGGGCCGACGAAAGGCGAACTCTTCTCGCCCGACTCTGGATGTGATATGCTTGTTCGCGTGTCTGACTGTAGGGGAGGTCCCGCCACCATATTGCCCGGCAGCGCCTGTTGTTCCGTCGGCGCCACCTTATTAAACATAAAACTTTCAGGCAAGAGATATATGTTTGCGATTGCACTTGCTCCGATTGAGTTCCCAGTACACCAGGCTGGGAGGCGCGGCGACCCCTTTGGCCGGCCAAGGTGTGGACCGTCCCCGGGCTCTCCATAATAGTGTTGCTCTCCGAACAATGCTATAATCAGCAAAGCGACATGCAGAACCCTGTTTATCATTGGTGGCCCAGACCCAGCCTTATATATACTACTACATATCAAAATCCCATTCCAGTTACTCAAGGCTTGTTCATGCCTGGTTTATGGAACAACGCAGATAGCTACTTACAAGCTTAGGACAATTATTTTAAAAAATGGATTATTCGAAAATCAGCTGTATAAACGATTTCACATTCTGGAAAGTATCATAATAGCTATCTGAAAATCTAGAATACAACAGCCATTCACAAATATATCATACAAGTCACAAGTGTGACATTTGAAAAATTTTACCAGGTTAGTTCCCTTGGAGCTACCTGGTATAGCAGTCGTGGAGATGGAATTTCAGCTATTTTTACTGCATCGTCAGATACAGTTAAGTGAGCGCCCGAAGTATATTACTAATTGTATGTATCGCCATTTTATTTATCTATTTTTAGAAGCATTAAGTATGGCTATCTGTCGCCATTTTTGCGGACAGTTGTATTCGCCGGAACTTGTGTATTTATAATGTGGTAAAAAACGGTTATTATTCATATTTCATAATACATATTTGGATGGTAAATATATCAACTTAAAAATATGTCTGTATGCTTCAATTTTGTATATAATAGGTATGTCTACGACGGGTGTAAGTAATGCACCCCACACCAGATTAATATTGTTATAAAGGTTGTCAATGGGGCATCATCAGTGTGGGGAAGGCACACGTTCCTACTTTTTTGTTTTTGGCGATACAGTTTCAGTATGTTCAGAACTTTGATTAATTTAGTTTTTTTAGCTTTTGAAATTACCATAATGCGTGTCGAATTTGTAATGTTTCATTACGGAATTATACTGAATTAGCACCTGTAAACTTAAGAATAAAGCGCACAGTCTGAAATATAGTCAATGTTTTGTCATTTTGTCCCATTTAACAATAGTTAACAGAATTGTCACCAGTCGTACATGTATCACAGCAGTTTTGAGGAAGTATACCTCGCGGCCATTATGGCGACTTGTGTTAAAGGCAGAGTACGGCTCAAGTCGCCGAATTTGACCTCCTATTGGATTTTCCCATGAATAAATCAAACAGTTTTCCATTTAGACACTCTTCCAAACTGTGTGCAGTCATTTTGGTACAAAAAAGACTTTGTAGCCGATAAAAATATCAATGTTTGTTGATCAACAAACAGCAGGTGCGTGTTTCAGTACCCCGAGCTATTTTCCGAAAGCCGCTGGATAACTCCGTGACCAATCACGATTCGCTCCGGTAATTTCTCTGTAGTATTGTTTGTAACCCCCGTATATATGCACAACTTAATGACGTATTACACATAGCGCATTCAGGAAGCATTTTGACATTTTTGTAAATAAAATAAATATTGGAAAATATCTCCTCGGATCACTTAACGACGACCGGCATTACTGTGTAATCAGGTAATTTTATGTTCCGCTTCACATCCTCGGACACATACGAAAGTTTATTCGTTTATTTCACATAAAACTACTGTTTTATGGTGTCAGGGTCATTTCGTACCCATACCATTTCGTTCCGTGTTTGGTCAATTCGTACCCATAGGTGCATGTTTTCCGGTAATTTCGTAAATATACATGTAGGTACGAATCGACCATATTGTTTGGTCATTTCGTACGCATTCTTGATTAATTTTGTATATATTCACATATATATTTGGGCATATATTTGCATATTTTAAATTTGTTTTGATGAAAAAGCTGGGTAATATAGATATGTCAAGAAATCATGGCAGATTCCCTGATGGGCGTGTTTGTAGACTAGTCTACATCCATTCAGTTTAGTCTACAATAGGTACATGAACAATTTATACCAAATGGTATTGTAAACAGTGGGTTACATAGGGTACAACCATACACAATAGTCTACATGGGGTACAAGCATACAAAATAGTCTACAGCTTCTACAATAGTTGGTACAATGGGTTACATTAAGGGTTACAAGGGCAACAACAATAAGTCTACACAATCTACAATTATGGGTACGGGATAGGGTACTATGGGTAGGGCAATGGGTTACATAGGTAGGCAAGGAAGGGGCACAACAATAGTCTACAGCATCTACAATGATAGGTACGATAGGGTACAATGGTGGGTGGGACATAGGGTACAAAGGGCACGGGAAAATAGAATCTAACACAGGGCATCTACAATAGGGTACAATAAGGGCATACAATAGGTTACATAGGGTATACATGGGCACATACATAGTCGGGACAGCATCCACACTAGGGTACGATAGGGTACAATGGGCTACATAGGGTGCAAGGGCACAAAATAGTCTGCAGCATCTACAATAGGGTACAATAGGGTACAATAGGGTACAATGTGTTACATGGGGTACAAGGGCACAAAACAGTCTACAGCATCCACACTAGGGTACGATAGGGTACGATAGGGTACAATGGGTTACATAGGGTACAAGGGCACAAAATAGTCTACAGCATCTACAATAGGGTACGATAGGGTACAATAGGGTACAATGGGTTACATAGGGTACAAGGGCACAAAATAGTCTACAGCATCTACAATAGGGTACAATAGGGTACAATGGGTTACATAGGGTACAAGGGCACAAAATAGTCTACAGCATCCACACTAGGGTACGATAGGGTACAATGGGTTACATAGGGTACAAGGGCACAAAATAGTATACAGCATCTACAATAGGGTACAATGGGTTACATAGGGTACAAGGGCACAAAATAGTCTACAGCATCCACACTAGGGTACGATAGGGTACAATGGGTTACATAGGGTACAAGGGCACAAAATAGTCTACAGCATCCACACTAGGGTACGATAGGGTACAATGGGTTACATAGGGTACAAGGGCACAAAATAGTCTACAGCATCTACAATAGGGTACAATAGGGTACAATGGGTTACATAGGGTACGAGGGCACAAAATAGTCTACAGCATCTACAATAGGGTACAATAGGGTACGATAGGGTACAATGGGTTACATAGGGTACAAGGGCACAAAATATAGTCTACAGCACTACAATAGGGTACAGAATAGGGACAGGGTACAATGGGTTACATAGGGTACAATGGCACAAAATAGTCTACAGCATCTACAATAGGGTACGATAGGGTACAATAGGGTACAATGGGTTACATAGGGTACAAGGGCACAAAATAGTCTACAGCATCTACAATAGGGTACGATAGGGTACAATGGGTTACAGGGTACAAGGCACAAAATAGTCTACAGCATCTACAATAGGGTACGATAGGGTAAAATGGGTTACATAGGGTACAAGGGCACAAAATAGTCTACAGCATCCACACTAGGGTACAATAGGGTACAATGGGTTACATAGGGTACAAGGGCACAACATAGTCTACAGCATCTACAATAGGGTACAATGGGTTACATAGGGTACGAGGGCACAAAATAGTCTACATACCGAAAAACATTAACCAAAAATTAAAAACAGGTACAGACGTACGCCAATGTGCCAACTATATCACACTGTCCGCAAGCTGCGCGACAAAAATAGTCTACAGCATCCACAATAGGGTACGATTTTGTACATAGTGTACAATAGTCTACAGCATCTACAAGTAGACTACCAAGTGTTTACAAGTTCACCATACCAATTAAATGTCCATTTCCTGGCTCAAATATGTGGCAGATATGCTCTAATTAAGAAGTGTATATTTTTCTGACTGTGATTTATGGCCCCACAGACTCCCTGTGGTATGTACTAGAAAACCGGTAGTGTTACATTTGTGAGCGTGAAGCATGACGGGTGTTTCATTGATGGAATGGCGAACAGTGCAGATCCTGATCAGACTGTGCAGATGCACAGGCTGCACTGGATCTACACTGGCCGCAAAACCCGTGAACTCCATTTCTGCAGCCACATTTACCAAAATGTTGACGTTTATGAGACGAGACACTTTGAGCTGAGTGTTCATTTCTGTAAGTTGTCTATTTTGCCGACTTATTTATGGCTCACACCAACTCCCTGTGCAATGGTATGTATGCGAAAACGGGTATTGTTAAATTAGTGAGATTTATATACCCAATATAAGACAACATCTGGAATTATAGAACTGATGAGTGAAGATAGGTCTACACTCAGTCTGGCAATTTGTTAGTATATGTGTAGCACCTGACCTACGGTATTTACCATTTGTGGCTGTGTCTGGAGAAATGAGTTTATTTGATTTGTCACGGTTTATATCCTGATCCAATAGCACATTATATCATGTCTATAGCACAGTCAAATATGTGACAGATATCTCTTATATATCTTCTAATTAATAAGTGTGTGTTTTTCTCACTGTGATGTATGGCCCCACAGACTACCTGTGGTATGTATGAGAAAATATGTATTGTTATATTTGTGAGCGTGAAGCATGACGGATGTTTCATGTATGGAATGGCGAAGAGTGCGGATGCACAGGCTGATTTGGATCTACACTGGCCGCAAAACAGATAATCCCAAGATATTTGGAGTTGAATGTCCATTTCTCTAAGATGTCTATTTCCCCATTTGTTCTCAGAATTGTGGGTTTTTTTTCTGACTGATTGTGGCTGCAGATATCTACCCAGGATAGTCGGACTACCTGAAATATGTAGAGCAGTGTAGTCCCTGATCATAGTGGATATCTACCCAGGATGGTCGGACTATCGGCAATATGTAGACCAGTATGTAGAACTTCCAACTTGTATGCATACAGAAATCTAATTTGAAAATCCGTTACAACACTTAATAAATGTGACAATTATTGTTCACAATTGCACAAAAGCAATACCCATGCGGACTGAATAAAACACAATTTTGTATATGTTTACATCCAAATATGAAACTTTAAAAATAAGAATGCAAGTTTAAGGTTAGCTTAGAATAGTCAGCTAAGAGGATGACTTACTATTTCACCTGTCTTTTATATTATCTGTATCCTTGTTACTATTTCACCTGTCTTTTATATTATCTGTATCCTTATAGCCGAGACCCGGCCATTATAAAATATGGTCATAATAACAGCCCGTTCTGTTCTCGCGTTTTGTGAATAAAAGGAAATAAAACGATAATCCAGGTCAAAGTAGGTACCAGTATATTTATATGTTTATTATTGCAAGTTTGATGTGTGATCAAGTGCAAGTTTTTTTAACAGAAATGCAAAGTATTAAACCGCTCGCTCGTCACTCAATACCAGGACAGAATGTCTATTATTGTGACCATATTTTATAATGGCCGGGTCTCAGCGGTAAAGATACAGATAATATGAAAGACAAATCTATGAAATAGTAAAAGTCATCCATATAGCTGAGATTATCTAAGCTAGTTATGGTCAAAGAGCCAGGGGGCCATTTCACTAAACATCGTGCGAGTAAGATGTTTGTAAGTGCAAAATGACATTAGTATGTAAATTCCACATTAACAACGTTTTCTTGTAAACAATTATTGGATTTACATTTAGTGAGCATAGGCTGCACAGGCAGCCTATGCTCAATAAAAGTAAATCAATGAATTGAAATTTCCAGACTATCCTAAATTTGCACTTACGAACATTTTAGTCGTACAACGTTTAGTGAAACGGGCCCCAGGTCACTATAAATACACAGTATGTACATACCATGTATTATTATCTTGCTTTCTCCAAAATAATAATTCCTAAAAACACATTTCATTATTCCACAAATTATTTATTACACATCCTAAATTCCCACTCCATAATTTAGCCCTATCAAATATGTTCGCAATTTAAACTTTTTTGATTGCACACGACTCCATTTCAGGGGACAAGTATTGCAATTTATGATGCATTAGAACTGTTTTCTTCATAATGTATATCGCTACATACATGTATTCTTAATTTACTGAAATATTATTCTGTTATCGGATTGAAACTTCTGATAGAACACACAAATATACCTGTCAGTTGACAATAATTGCATTAAGAGAAAACAGACTTTGTTGTATATTTAACAACACCATTGTTGGTCCTTTGATCGGCATACACCCATGGTAGCATGATAAACATACAATGTTTTGTTAAGATACATCTTGAACTACTAAAATGATGAATTACCTGTGTAGACCTGTGTGTGTGTGCAGACTGATCACACATCTATCTAAGTCTACAGCTCTGACAATGACACATTTAACAATCCCTGTTTTCTTGTGATCTGAGGCAATTGGGGCCCAGTCATAAATCACAAGAAAACATACACAGCACAAGGAGTCTGTGGGGGCCATAAATCACACAGTCAGAAACAAATACCTGTATACACTTCTCAGTTAGAACAATGGGAAAATAGACAACTTACAGAAATGGACATTCAGCTCTAAATTTCTTGTCTCATAAACTACCAAAGTTTTTGGTAAATGTGGCTGTAACGGGGGACATCGGGATTATCATGTTTTGCGGCAAATGTAGATCCAAATCAGCCTGTGCATCTGCAGTCTGATCAGGATCAACACTTTTCGCCATTCCATCCATGAAACACCCATCATGCTTCTAACACGCAATATATATCATTATCAAGCTATAGACTGTTCTATTTGATCAGGATATACACTGGTGACAAATCCTATAAACCCCATGTCTCCAGTCACAGCCCCAAATAGATCAGGTACTACATATATATATAAATTTAGAAAAATGGGGAAAATAGAAAACTTACAGAAATGGACGTTTTTGGTACATTTGGTATAAATGGAGCTTAATGGTTTTGCAGCCAGTGTAGATCAAGATCAGCCTGTGCATCCTCACAGTCTGATCAGGATCTGCACTGTCGTCATTCATCAATGAAACACATGTCATGCCTCACACTCACAAATGTAACAATGCCGGTTTTCTCATACATACCACAGGGATTCTGTGGGGCCATATATCACAGTCATGAAAATACACACTTTTTAATTAGAACAGAAGGGTCTGCCACATAATGATTTGACTTGAGAATGGACATTTAATCTGTATGATGAACTTGAAAACACATGTAAACACATTATAGTCTATCATATAGACTCTGTCACTATTGTAATGGCTCATACCCAGGCTCATACACACTTTAGTCTGATGAATGTGAGTGAGTGAGTGAATAGGGTTTAACGTCCGCTTTTCTGACATAGAGGTACAAGCCTCAGGGAGTCTACACACAGACGGGTCAACGGGGTCGTGTCCCGTATCCACCTGTCCAAGGGGGGTAAATCCCAACTTCAGAACTCAATATTTACAATCAAAATATATATTCAGTCCTGAAATTAGAACAACCTGATCTGGTGCCAGGCCCTCGCCACACCAGCATCATTTATCCCATCCCCTAAAAGTAATAGGATTAGCGCTAATCTTACTTTTATATATGGGGCATAGCCTGGCGCAACTCTCACATACAAGAAAGCCAAAAATGTACATTAGGGCCAAATCCGGTATAGTGGGTTCCGGAAAGTATGAACCCAATCGTTAAGCCAGTTTAGTCGCGTTTTACGACAAGCAATGGCTACTGCAGCACTATTCTCAGGATCAGTTGATCCCGCCCCGGTGCCTGCACGGGGCTCTGATGAATGTATACACGGTTGGCTAGTTTTTAGGACAGAAAAAAAGAATCACCGTGATCATGATGAGGATATACACTGTTTGATGCCTTGTTACAGTACAAAAACCCGATTCTCATCCAGCATCTGTCTTTGTTACACCGTTACACTGTACCATGAGAAAATACTTCTGCTCTTCACACTGTCTTTTCGTTACAGTTGGTCTGACTATCGGCAATATGTAGACCATTGTAGTCCCTGATCATAATGGATATCTACCCCAAGTGTTTCAGCAAACATTTGAAGGTCATGTGAATTGGCGGAATGAGTATGTTCATAATGCTTAGGTCATGTTAATGGAGGCATGAATGTGTTCCAATTTCTTACATGTATCAAGTGTCCAAATATTGAAGCAATCATTAAAGATACATATTATAATTATAGCATGATAACGAAGCTTGTTCAATGTTTTTGACATTTTGGACGACGACTGAAAGAGGCGACTATAGTCGCGCCTTCTGCTAAAGCTGGCGCGACAAAAATAACTCATTTGCCTTACAAACAAGGTGAACATAAGTCATCAGTGACGTTGACCTTGTGCGGTCGGACATGCGTTATATGCTAAACAAATCACCATCCCGTGACACACATTGTGGCCAAATGGTATATACTATCTTGCCTATCGGTGAGGGTATACAATGTAATCAATGAAACACAAAACGAATAAAATGGGACATATTGCAAGTCATGTTTAAAATATATTTGAACAATATAACTATAATAGATCCGTTATACATGTATACACACCAGCTACAAAAAACATTTTCATAGCGCAGATAAATTTCTCGCATTTTGATTGGTCAGTTTGACATGTACTATGAGCCCATATAGTCAAACCCGTCACCATGGCTCAAATCAAAATGGTGCCGGGTTGAGGCAAAGTAAAAACATTTTAGTAATCACCTCATTAACATAGCCAGTTACTGGAAATTATCTCAGAAAATAAACTAAGTTGCATTTTGAAATTTTGTCTAGAATTTGCCAAGTTATAAATTAATTTCAACTTGTTTATGTCGAACTGTTTACAGGCGATTTTTGTAATGTCAAACAATTTGTCGTCTTATATGTCTACAATGTAATTCATGTCCAACTATTTTCTGGAGAAATATTAAGAATCAGTGCTATGACAAATACGTTCTACAGTCAATATCGTGTCATATTGCCCATATGAATCTATATTAATTCGAGGCTTACGAGTCTACAGATGATTCTTTGCCTCGGATTAATATAGATTCAGATGGGCAATATAACACCATGTTGACTGTGTAGATCACATTTACATGCTATCTGTCACACTTATATACAATGTGGTGTGGGTATTCATGTGACCAAAACGTTTTGGCAATTTCAAATTATTTGTCAGAATCTGCCCAAAAAAAAGGAGTTAAATTATTCTTATTTTACAGCTCAAACTTGAATTTGCGGCATATTTGTTAACATTTTTAGTGCAACCGGTTACACGTTTCACTAAGTCAATGACCACAACTCTGCGAATACTGGATGAATCCCCATCTAAAATCCCAGGTGCGCAACTTCACATGATGACAAATATTCCTGTAAAATTTTGCGACTCAAATACTATTGGAGAAAGTGCGACACAAATGACACATAGATGAACCCCAATCGTGAAATTACCCGTCGCATGCTCCCACCTGCCACCCACTGAGAATAACATGATCTGGTTGGTGGAAGGATCTCGCCACGCCAGAGTCACTTAGCCCCATTTCATAAAAGTAATAAGATTAGTATTAATCTTACGACACTATTGCAGAATAAAAAATATATTTTTGCCACGCTCGCTTGCGGACCGTGCGATCGATATAGTCGTCACATTGGCGTATGTACGTACATGCGTCCGGGTTAAAGTTTTTTATTTAAGTTTTTAAGGTATCTCTCAAACTGCTTTGCCAATTCACTTGAAACTTCACATGTGTCTTTATCATGATCCATATTTTCATTCAACGCCCCACCCGTGCGGCCCCTGTTAAGGTCAGATTACTTTGAAATTTACCTTAAACATTTTATTTTGCATTTCAGAGATAGTGTTGTTACAAACTTTAATCTAAATGCCAAAAAAATTTAACTTGACATTGGGCACAGGGGCCGCATGGGTGGGGCGTAGAAAGCCTGCCGAGGCTTGATAGTATATCGAACATTTTAAGATTTTTTTTTAACCCGGACGCACATACATACGGACGGACGGACATACCTACGTACGTGCCAACTATATCATGTGATAAAATTAATTTCCTGTTTTTCCCGTTTTTCCGTCAATAATTGTGTATGTACACCAATGTGCCCACTATATCGCGCTGTCCGCAAGTAGGCACGACAAAAACCATGTGCTGTTGCATTTACTGTTCATGCTACAGTAAACTCAACGGCCCATGTTTTTATTACTTATATTTACATTGCATTTTCTGATAGTTTCAAAAATGTAAATAACCACATCTGGCGTTGAAATTATTGAAATCTTATTGTTTACGTCATTTGTCGCAATATTATAAGTTATTGTGATTCTACACAATAACGTATTTGTCATACCGCAGATCCTATATTTGGCCGTATTAACATATCTCTTCTTTTGATCTTTGCGTTTTTTCAGGAAGAAAAATAATCCGAGATTCGATTTTCTACCGTCAGTCTTGATATAAAGGCGTAAATGAACATTTTTTTTTTTTATTAAACGAAAACAAACTAAATATGGAGTAAGAAATCCATCGAAAACGACTTTATGACAGTTTTTTTATATCGTGTAATTTAATTTATATTCCACTGCTCTATCGATCTGCTCTCCCTTTGGCGCCTCTAGAATAATGCGACTGGTTCCCAAACATTCGCCGTCATTGCTACGCCGCGGTTTCGTGCGTGGAACCCATAGTTTGTGACCTAAATATAGCCGTGTCACGAAGGCAAGTGTGTTGAGATTTGAAAAGCAATTTTCGTTATTTTGGCTAATTGTTCGCTCATATTTTGATGAGCGAAGAATATTTATGGAAAAATAAACATTAAAGACTGGTTTTCAGTGTACAATTTGTTACTTGTATTGATCAATTCGGGGTTTTATTGTGTTTAGTGAGGAATACAATTCGCAATCGGTAGACGCTTGCAAAATGCGTCTTCATTGGACGCGAGGCGCCGGAGGGAATTGCAATTCCTGTATGTCCGACGGCCTTGGCAGGTCATATAATATATATGACCAGGCAAGCTAGCCAATCAAAAGCCGAGAAACTTATCTGCGGTATGACAATATAAGTTATTGTGATTCTACACAGGCTATATGGTGTAATATTGCCCGTCTGGAGGTATGTTCACCCGAGGCAATAGATTTTCTACCGTCAGTCTTAATATAAAGGCGTAACGACTCTATGACAGTTTTTTTATATCGTGTAATTTAATTTATATTCCACTGCTCTATCGATCTGCTCTCCCTTTGGCGCCTCTAGAAGAATGCGACTGGTTCCCAAATATTCACTGTCATTGCTACACCGCGTTTCGTGCGTGGAACCCATAGTTTATGACCTAAATATAGCCATGTCACGAAGCCTAGTGTGTTGAGATTTGAAAACACTAAACGGGACAGTTTGTGGCATTTTTCGCTCATATTTTGATTGGCGAAGAATATTTATGAAAAAATAAACAATAAAGACTGGTTTTGAGTGTACAATTTGTTACTTTTATTGTGTTTAGTGAGGAATACAATTCGCAATCGGTAGACGCTTGCAAAATGTGTCTTCATTGGACTCGAGGCGCCGGAGGGGAATAGCAATTCCTGTATGTCCGACGACCTTGGCAGGTCATATATATATGACCAGGCAAGCTAGCCAATCAAAAGCCGAGAAACTTATCTGCGGTATGACAAAGAACTGTGACGTTGCCCTCAATAACTTGACATTATTGA
>CM055266.1:107653270-107788038 GCA_029237695.1 Conchocele bisecta
GTATATGATAGCTGCCCTCAGTACTGTAATACGCCGGGATAAATCCCGGTGTATGATCGTTACCGTCAGTACCTTAACTCGCCAAACTAATTGCCTGTGTATGACCTCTGCCCTCAGTACTGTAGCTCTCCATGAGAATTACCTGTTTATGACCGCTGCCCTCAGTACTGTAACTCGCCATGATAATTCTCTTTATGACCGCTGCACTCACTCATGTGACTCACCATGTCCTCTGCACACCGTAGTGTCACTCGCCATGATAATTCCCTGTGTATGACCGCTGCCCTCATTACTGTTACACGCCATGTGAATTTCGTGTATATGACAACTGCCCTCAGTACTGCAACTCGCAATACAAATTCCCTGTATATGACCTCTGCCCTCAGTACTGTAACTTTCGATGAGAATTATCTGTGTATGACCGCTGCCCTCAGCAATGCAACTCGCCATGAGAATTCCCTACCGCTACCTTCTGTACTGTAACTCGCCATAATAATTCCCTGTGTATGACCTCTGCCCTGAGTACTGTAACTTTCGATGATAATTACCTGTGTATGACAGCTGCCCTCATGAATGCAACTCGCCATGAGAATTCCCTATATATGACCGCAGCCCTCAGTACTGTAACTGGGGATGATATTCTCTGTATGAGCGATGCCCTCAGTACTGCAACTCGCTTTGAGAATTCCATATGTATGACCGCTGCCGTCAGTACTGTAATTCGCCATGCTGCCCTCAGTAGTACAGTACTGTAACTTACCATGATGATTCCTTGTGTATGACCGGTCAGAATTCCCTGTGTATGACCGCTGGCGTCAGTACCGTAACCAGCCGTGAGAATTCCCTGTCTATGAAGCCTGTAGTCAGTACTGTAACTCGCCATGAGAATTCCTTGTATATTACAGCTGCCCTTAGACTGTATACGTAACTCGACACGAGAGTTCCATGTGATTGACCTCTGCCCTCAGTAATGTAACTCACCATGACAATTCTCTGTGTATGACCGCTGCCTGCCCTCAGTAATGTAACTCGCCATGAGAATAGTCCATGTTTATCACCGCTGTTCTCTGTTCTCTAACTCGCCATGATAATTATATATGACATCTGCCCTCAGTACTCGCCATGAAAATTACCTGTGTATGACCGCTGCCCTCAGTACTGTAACTCACCATGATAATTCCCTGTGGATGACCGCTGCCCTCAGTACTGTAACTCGCCATGAGAAGTCCCTGTGTATAACCGCTTCCCTCAGTACTGTAACTCGCCATGAGAAGTCCCTGTGTATGACCGCTGCCCTCAGTACTCTAACTCTCCATGAGAATTCCCTGTGTAAGACCACTGCCCTCAGTAATATAATTCACCATGAGAATTCCCTGTACATGACCTCTTCCCTCAGTACTGTAACTCGCCATGATAATTCTCTGTGTATGGCCGCTGCCCTCAGTATTGTAACTCACCATGTACTGAACTAATTATCTGTATATGAATTCCCTGTGTATGACCACTACTCGAAGCACTGTAGCTCGCAATGAGCATTCCCTGCATATGAACGCTGCCCTCAGTACTGGCATTACATGTGTATGATTTCTGCACTCAGTACTGTAAGCAGCCATGAGAAGTTCCTTTATACAGCAGTATATGAACGTCCATGATAATTCCCTGTATATGACCGCTGCCTTCAGTACTGTAACTCGCCATGAGAATTCCCTGTACATGACCGCTTCCCTCGGTACTGTAACTCGCCAGGAGAATTCCCTGTGTATGAGCTTAACCCTCAGTACTGTAACTCGCCATGATAATTCCCTGCGTATAACCGCTGCTCTCAGTACTGTAACTCGCCATGAAAATAATCCCTGTGTATGACCGCTTCCCTCAGTACTGTAACTCGCAGGATAATTGCCTGTGTATGAGGGTAGCCCTCAGTACTGTAACTCGCCATGAGAATTCCATGTGTATGACCTCTGCTCTCAGTACTGTAACTCTCCATGAGAATTCCCTGTGTATAACCGCTGCCCTCAGTACTGTAATTCGCCATAATAATTCCATGTGTATGACCGATGCCCTCAGTACTGTAACTCAACATGAGAATTCCTTGTGTATAACCGTTGCCCTCAGTACTGTAACTCGCCATGAGAATTCCCTGCGTATGACCGCTGTCCTCAGAACGGTAACTCGCCATGAGAATTCTCTGTACATGACCTCTTCCCTCAGTACTGTAATTCGCCATGAAAATTCCCTGTATATGACCGCTACCCTCAGTACTGTAACTCGCCATGAGAATTCCCTGTATATGACCACTGCCTTCAGTACTGTGACTAGCCATGAAAATTATTTTGTGTGACGGCCTCCCTCAGTACTGTAGCTCGACATCAAATGTCTCAGAGTACGACCGCTACCATCAGTATTGTAAATCGCCATGAGAATTCCATGTGTATGACCGCTGCCTTCAGTGCTCTAATTCGCCATGAGAAATCCCGGTGTTTGACCGCTGCCCTGTGTACTGTAACTCGCCATGATAATTCCCTATGTATGACCACTGCTCTAAGTATTGTAACTCGCTATGTGTATTCCCTGTGTGTGATCGCTGAATTCAGTACTGTAACTGGCCATGAGAAGTTCCTGTATACAGTACATGCACGTCCATGATCATTCCCTGTATATGACCGCTGCCTTCAGTACTGTATGTCGCCATGAGAATTTCCTATATATGACCACTGCCCTCAGTATTGTAACTCGCCATGAGAATTACCTGTCTATGACCACTACCCTCAGTATTGTAAATCAGCATGAAAATTTCCTGTATATTAACGCTGCCTTCAGTATTGTAACTCGCCATTAGAATTCTCTGTATGTGACAGTTGCCCCTAGTACTGTAGCTCGCCATGAAAATGCTCCGTATATGACGGCCCGCCTCAGTAATGTAGCTCGACTTCCAATGTCTCTGATCACGACCGCTACCATCAGTACTGTAAATCGCCTTGAGAATTCCCGGTGTATGACCGCTGCCATCAGTACCGTAACTCGCCATGAGAATTCCCTGTATATGACCGCTGCCCTCAGTACTGTAACTCACCATGAGGATTCCCTGTGTATGATCGCTGTTCTCAGTACTGTAACGCACCACGCAGCCCTCAATACTGTAACTCGCCCTGATAATTTCCTGTATATGACCGCTTCCCTCAGTACTGTAACTCGCCATGTGAATTCCCTGTATATAAGAGCTTCCCTCAGTACTGTAACTGACCTTGATAATTACCTGTATATGACAGCTTCCCTCAGTACTGTAACTCGCCATGAGAATTCCCTGTGTATGAACGCTGCTCTCAGTACTGTAACTCGCCATGAGAATTCCCTGTGTATGACCGCTGCTCTCAGTACTGTAAGTCGCTAAGAGAATTCCCTGTGTATGACCGCTGCCCTCAGGACTGTAATTCGCCATGAGAATTCCCTGCCTGTGTATGACCTCTGCCCTCAGTACTGTAACCCGAAATGTGAATTCTCTGTGTATGACCGCTGCCCTCAGTACGGTAACTCGCCATGAGAATTCCCTGTTTATGAACGCTGCCCTCAGTACGGTAACTCGCCATGAGAATTCCCTGTATATGACCCCTGCCCTCAGTATTGTAACTCACCATGTACTGTACTAATTCTCTGTGTATGACCGCTACTCGCAGTACTGTAGCTGGCAATGAGAAATCCCTGCATATGACCGCTGCCCTCAGTACTGTAACTCGCCATGAGTACTCCCTGTATATGACCGCTACCCTCAGTACTGTAACTCGCCATGAGAATTCCCTGTATATGACCGCTGCCCTCAGTATTGTAACTCACCATGAGAATTTCATATATATTAACGCTGCCTTCAGTATTGTAGCTCGCCATGAGAACTAGCCATGCAAATTATTTTGTGTTACAGCCTCCCTCAGTACTATAGCTCGACATCAAATGTCTCTGAGTACTACCGCTACCATCAGTATTGTATATCGCCATGATAATTCCATGTGTATGACCGCTGCCCTCAGTACTGTAATTCGCCATGATAATTCCCTGCGTGTGACCACTGCTCTCAGTACTGTAACTCGCCATGAGAATTCCCTGTGTATGACCACTGCACTCAGTACTGTAACTCGCCATGATAATTCCCGGTATATGATCGCTGCATTCAGTACTGTAACCGGCCATGAGAATTCCATGTATTCCGATGCCCACAATACTGTAGCTCGCAATGAGAATTCCGTGCATATGAACGCTGCCCTCAGTACTGTAACTCGCTATGGGTATTCCCTGTGTGTGATCGCTGCATTCACTACTGTAACTGGCCATGAGAAGTTCCTGTATACAGTACATGAACGTCCATGAGAATTCCCTGTATATGACCGCTGCCCTCAGTACTGTATGTCGCCATAAGAATTCCCTATATATGATCACTGCCCTCAGTACTGTAACTCTCCATGAGAATTACCTGTATATGACCGCTGCCCTCAGTATTGTAACTCACCATGAACATTTCCTGTATATTACGGCTGCCTTCAGTATTGTAACTCGCCATGAGAATTCCCTGTATGTGTATGTGACCGTCGCTGCCCTCAGTATTGTAGTTCGCCATGAAAATGCTGTGTTTATGACAGCCTGTCTCAGTGATGTAGATCGACTTCAAATGTCTCCGAGCACGACCGCTACCATCAGTATTGTAAATCGCCTTGAGAATTCCCGGTGTATGACCGCTGCCATCAGTATTGTAATTTGCCATGAGAATTCCCGGTGTATGACTGCTGCCCTCAGTACTGTAATTCACCATGAGGATTCCCTGTGTATGACCGATGCCCTCAGTACTGTAACTCATCACGCTGCCCTCAATACTGTAACTCGCCCTGATAATTCCCTGTATATGACCGCTGCCATCAGTACTGTAACTCTCCCTAATAATTCCCTGTATATTACCGCTGCACTCAGTACTGTAACTCGCTATGTGATTTTCCTGTATATGACCGCTTCCCTCAGTACTGTAACTGGCCTTGAGAATTCCCTGTATATTACAGCTGCCCTCAGTACTGTAACTCGCCATGAGGATTCACTGTATATGACCGCTTCCCTCAGTACTGTAACTCGCCATGAGAATCTATGTATATGACCGCTGCCCTCAGTACCGTAATTCACCATGAGGATTCCCTGTGTATGACCGCTGCCCTCAATACTGTAACTCGCCCTGATAATTCCTTTATATCAACGCTTCCCTCAGTACTGCAACTGGCCTTGGGAATTCCATGCATTTTACCGCTGCCCTCAGTACTGTAACTCGCCATGTGAATTCCCTGTATATAACCGCTTCCCTCAGTACAGTAACTGGGTTTGATAATTCCCTGTATATTACCGCTGCATTCAGTACTGTAACTCGCCATGAGAATGCCCTGTATATGACCGCTCCCCTCAGTACTGTAATTGGCCTTGAGAATTCCCTGTTCATGACAGCTTCCCTCAGTACTGTAACTCGCCATGATAATTCCCTGTGTATGACCGCTGCTCTCAGTACTGTAACTGGCCTTGATAATTCCCTGTATATGACAGCTTCCCTCAGTAATGTAACTCACCATGATAAGTCCCTGTGTATGACTGCTGCTCTGTCCTCAGTACTGTAGCTCGCCATGAAAAATTATTCCCTGTATATGACCGCTGCCTTCAGTACTGTAACTCGCCATAAGAATTCCCTATATGACCGCTTCCATCAGTACTGTAACTGGTCTTTAGAATTCCCTGTATATGACCGCTTCCTTCAGTACTGTAACTCGCCTTGATAATTCCCTGTATATGACCGCTTCCCTCAGTATTGTAACTCGCCTTGATAATTCCCTGTATATGACCGCTGCGCTTCCCTCAGTATTGTAACTGGCCTTGAGAATTCCCTGTATATGACCGCTGCCCTCAGTACTGTAACTCGCTATGAGAATTCACTTTATATGACCGCTTCCCTCAGTACTGTAACTGGCCTTGATAATTCCCTGTGTATGACCGCTGCCCTCATCACTGCACCGTACTGTAAAGCGCCATGAGTAAAGGGAGCTTAGTAGACATAGATCAGTGTGTATGCAGGTGTGTACGAGATGATAATCACCTACACTGGTAGCAATCCCCTTTTCTCGTAGGGACACATATGCATAATTATATTTTGTCGTATATTTGCAGATGCGAATGAGGGGATAGATGAGGTTGACTCCAGTGTAACCATTGCTGCCATAGTGGGTGGGGTGGTTGCCGGCGTCGCTGTCATCGGCATAGTCGTGTACAAGTTGTTGTCAACCAGTAACGTAGTCAATGTTGCCTAACCCAGGATAAAGCTACGATATTTAAAACTTCTTTTAACTGACGTTGCCAAATGATCTTAACGTAAACATGTCCACAATCTTATCTTGCTCTTTATATTGCAGAAATCGTTACGTAATAAATAGCATCCATGCTTGTTGCTTTTGACATTTTACCAAGCTCAGCTCGCAAACGCGTGTGAATTCTACGTCGAGCCTCGGGATTCCTCTGCATTTCATACGCTTGCTGCAGTGGTATCAGGCTATTTTCATATGCAAATCAGGCATGAAATGTTTAATTACATCTATTTATACTAATTAAATGCGTCACCTGAAAAAAATAATATTTTCGACAGATTATAAAGTATGACCATTGCACATCAAAACATAAATACAGATAATAAATAGTAAAGTCCGTTAACATTTTAAGGAAACACGGTTATCGCCCCTGATACCAGTGTCGAAATTTACGTCTGAATACAAATGTATAATAATGCCAATCAATATGTGGGGTAATGGTGAATGGATGTTTAGTTTGTCAGAAAATGTCATATCTACAGATTATACAAAACTATATGTTTCCCTATATTATAACCTGGCATGTGGGACCACAGCTTTAAACAGCGTGTTACTACTAAAGTTAGTCTTATGTACAGATATAATAGAAAATATGAAAATTCAAGATGGCCGCCATAACACAGACGGCAAATTTGACTGAAACCGAATTGATTACCAGTTGTAGCTACATGTAGCCAATGTAGAAATATAACCATCCAGCATTTTAGCATAGAATTGTAAATATGGAATACAAGATGGCAGGAATTCCATGTTTTATGAAAATCACAATAACTTCCCCATTTGACTCACACAAAGATATAATACAGTGTACTGGAACGTGTTTTCCTGTTGTATACTTTATTGAACATACGGATCATGTATATTTTCAAGATATATATACACATTCAAAAAGGCGGCAATCTAAACGGTAATAATATATAAGTTTATTACACTCTTGCAAATTATTTGCACGGGTTTCGCTGTGAGAGAAAACCCGTAATCAACTCCTTACAAATAATATACCGCGAAGACAACACCCGTAATTGCGCGCCTGTTTTCTGGGAAACCATGCGCTACCATGCAAAATGTTTAATTTGTATTACAATCACAATAAAGTTATTTGAAAATTTGGGTCACGACTAATCTAGAATTTTAATGTGATTGAACACATTCAAAACATGCACTCAAAATAGCTCATAGAAACAGCTGTGTAATTTGGTTTCAACAAGTTTACATGACGTCACATTTGACGTCACACAACGTAACGTCAAAACGCGGGAAACACGTCATTGTATAACTATTCATGAGCACTCACAATTCATTGATTATACTCTCAAAAATAGAATAAATGTGCAAATATATCCGCTGTGGAAATGTAATACATAGGATATTCCATCGTACATGTTTGAATAGCGGAAATAATACACTCGTGTCCGTCGCGTCTGTGCAAGCAACTCGTTCGCTACGCTCACTCGTTGCTTACGCGGAAGCCGATGCACACACGTGTATTATTTTCCGCTATTCAAAATGTACGATGGAATATCCTCTATGTATTATGTTGCATACGCCATAAATGTTACGGGCAGCAATACATATCCACTATATTAACTGTTTACGCGCGGAATGATCATACTTTGTAATAGTTCGACAACATTATACTTCCTCCCATAGTATTTTAGTAGTTTTAAAAGTCACTGCCTCATTAGTATAAAACACTGACGCTCATAATAGGAGGGTCATTTCCGAGGCTTCCGTTACCATAATGTTCCTACCTACAGCTAAATGTATAACTGGTGTGACATTTTTGCTAATGTTAGCAGACCACACCTACTGGAAGAGTCGTTTGTTATGTTGGATGCTATCAGGATCCGGAAATCCAAGATGGCCACCATATTCCATCATGAAAAACTGAAAATACATTTGTTTTGAGACTGCGTATAAGTAAATGTACAAACAGTGTGATTTCCCATTAATGTTAACATTCTATATTGGCTTTAAGGGATGTTTTGTTACCTTAGAGATTAGCATGACTGCCGAATGTCAAGATTATAACCATATATAACGTGAAAATGTTGGCTTTAGTTCTAGTCTAACTGTAGATATTAATCCTAACTGAGCAATCCAAAATGGTTACTGTTTAACATTTTCCATATTGAAAAGAAAAGAACGGAGTGACAAAGTGATCAAAGGTTGGTAATATATCTTGAGTCCGATAAGAATGAAAGTCAAATTGGGAGGTTGTTATTACTCGTACAGCAAGTCGATATAGTACAAGCGGAAATTGACTGTCTTTGTTTGTTCCATGACTAATCGAATGACTATTTGTTATCTGTTCTGTTATCATAACATAGGATTCAAAACTGTCCGGTATATTCCTATATTAAAATGCATAACACTCAGTATTTTTAAACATGATAATTTGTTGAATGTGTGGCTGCTAACCGATTATTCCAATCAAATATGTATGTAGTGTATATATATGTCTATTATCACACTTAATCTAATATATGAGCCACAGTCAGTGACATGTGTGTGGGATAGTGTTATGCTACCCTCACTCTTCAGTGCGTTGGTGCTAGAAGCTATCATAACCAGCAATATGCTTCCTTTTGATGTATGAGTTATCTAAGGAGTGCAACTCTAGTGACTACATGCATCAGCTGCATGCGTTTACATAATTGTAGATAAGGATAAACAGACATACATATATTTCTATGATTGTGATATGACATTGGATATGTGACTTTAGCTAGTGTTTCCAAAATCCATGTAAAACATATTCAGTAGCTATCGGGTCTACATTTTGCAGTGCTACATCAGTTGTCAGAATCACAATTATTATCAGTATTACCATTGGCATCCTCTTCATAATAGTGTATGCTTAGTTGATGCTCTGGGAATGGATATGTATGCCACTATACATTACTTGCGGTGTTATCGACAATCATATCGTGCAATCATAGTTCCTATTTAGAATTCGGGTTGGGCTGTCTATCCGCTATTAGTTAATTTGAGTTGTGATCACATTGTCTGTGATGTATAATGTTTGTGTTTCAGAAGCATCAATCAGTGGTCAAGATATATTTCCAGACTATTTTATGCTGAGAAACATATATATGTTATATGTGTAATGATGAACATGGTCAGACAGGTGTGTAGAAGGGGAGTATGTCAATATTATAAGTTATTGTGATTCTACACAGGCTATATGGTGTAATATTGCCCGTCTGGAGGTGAACATACCTTCAGACGGGCAATATTACACCATATAGCCTGTGTAGAATCACAATAACGTATTTGTCATACCGGAGATCCTGTATTTGGCCCTATAAACATATTTCTTCTTTTGATCTTTGCGTTTTTTCAGGAAGAAAAATAAGCAGAGATTCGATTGTCTACCGTCAGTCTTAATGTAAAGGCGTAAAGGAACATTTTGTTTTTTTATTAAACGAAAACAAACTAAATATGGAATAAGAAATCCATCGAAAACGACTTTATGACAGTTTTTTTATATCGTGTAATTTAATTTATATTCCACTGCTCTATCGATCTGCTCTCCCTTTGGCGCCTCTAGAATAATGCGACTGGTTCCCAAACATTCGCTGGCATTGCTACGCCGCGGTTTCGTGCATGGAACCTAAATATAGCCGTGTCACGAAGACAAGCTGTTGAGATTTGAAAAGCAATTTTCGTTATTTTGGCTAATTTTTCGCTCATATTTTGATGAGCGAAGAATATTTATGGAAAAATAAACAATAAAGACTGGTTTTGAGTGTACACTTTGTTACTTGTATTGATCAATTCGGGGTTTTATTGTGTTTAGTGAGGAATACAATTCGCAATCGCTAGACGCTTTCAAAATGTGTCTTCATTGGACGCGAGGCGCCGGAGGGGAATCGAAATTTTTCTATGTTCGACGGCCTTGGCAGGTCATATAATATAATATGATCAGGCAAGCTAGCCAATCAAAAGCCGAGAAACTTATCTGCGGTATGACAAGTACTTATTTCTTTCATGTATTAGTAGTTAGCTATTTTTTCCTAAAATGGTTCAAGTTGACAAATCGACAATAAAACAGTAGGAACAGTATGATCACGGAATCCTCGGAAATGACCCTACTATAAGTCCAACGGGATTGAAATATTATCAATACTATCAAGGTGCATGATCACGTGGTTACAACAACAACAACAAGTATTGAAACTTCCAGAAGCGTCTCCGATTCAAAGTACGTATTCTTTTGTATTGTCCTTATTATGTAACGGATTTTGATGAAATATGGCGCATCAAACGCGTCTTGTTAAGCTGCATTTAGTGGTCTCGATAATTGGGCCCAAACTTCTGTCGTTTTTGCGAAAATCTATTTCCGTGTATCATTACATTTTCCATCGTTACTGACACGGAAATCGATTCTTCGCAAAAACGCCTGAAGTATGTGCCGAAGTCCCGATACCACCAAATGCAGCTCATGAAGATTGCTGCGCGATATTTCATCAAAATCCGTTGCATATAAAGGAAAATATCAAATAATACTTACTTTACAGTGGACACGCTTTCAACACATTCAGTCATTGTTGTTGTTGTTGCTGTAACCACGTGATCATGCATCTTGATAACAGAAGCGCATGCATACTGAGTGGAAGTATATGTGTAAAGCCAATTTGATTTTTCTCAAATCATCCAAAAACAAAGTTAAATTGATATACATGTACATTGTAATATCTACAATTGGCGAAAATGACTATCCCAAAATGTGAATTTTTCGAAATTTAGTACACAAAAATACAAAGATATTTAGATATTCTTTTCACTTCAAACCTTCACTAAAATGGGTATTATTCGTAAACACCACACAATAAGGTTATCATAAGCATTCATATGAACAATTGTATTAGTATGATGTACAAACACAGTAAAAAAGTGCATACATTACCAAAACAATCAGTATATACTGAAACGATTTTAAAATGCAACAAAGAGTTCAACATGTTATTTATTTACCCATTACATAATTTGGCAAAACATTTTACTGAGGAACAGTAGCGATTTTATTATCTATCAAAATAATCCGGGATCGATACATGAAAGTCACGTGGTGCACTGCGGTCACATGGCTGATCATACATTGGTGTTTAATAACATGTCCACCTTCTTGTTTCGTTTTTAAATTGTTTCAGAATATTTCTCACTATAAATACGTAAACAAAAATATCATCTTTTTAAACCATTGTTTTTAAATGACGTGTCCATGGATATCCATCCAGACGGAGAGGCAAACATGAAAAAAACAATACCATTGGCCTATTAACTACATTTATTACTTGAATTCACAAATTTCGATTGCAGTGTTTGCAAGCAACTGGAAAATAAGTACTTTCACACTAATAACATGTCATAACCATGTATTCATCCATAAAATGACCAAAACCAATCGATGATAATTGTATTACTTTTAACAATTTTGCTACATGACACTATTGAATAAATTGTTTCAAATTGTTTGAAAAATGGTCTAAAATATACATTACGCAAACACGTCTTATTTGGAATTAATAAATCACTGAACTACTTTCGGCAAGGGAGATAATCAATATCACGCGAACTATTTTCATACGAGCCAAGCGGATTGTTCTGTTTATGATTAGTATATATAGTTTTAAGCTATCTCCTGTAATATATAATGATACATTAGTTTGTTATGTTATGGGTACTAATACATGTTGTTTCAATAGCGTATCTCTGTAACAGTATCGTTGTAGATGGAGTTGCAAATAATGTAATAATTATTACGTTCAAATGGTTGCGTATGGAACTTCTGTATAACTGTGATTGTCGTAAATGGCGCAATAGTCGTGAGGTTAAGGTCGCCGACTTCAATGATTTAATTACCGATTCCCGAAAGGGTCGGGGTTCAAACCTCGACGTGGTATATTATTTTTTCTCCATATATATTATTTTTGTGATTTTAATATTTTCACAATTTTATGATTTTAATAAAAATACCTATACAATGATAGAAACTTACCAACAATGAAAGTGTCTGTCTTTAAGTAATATATACGCAGACAGTTTGTTACTGTTTTTTAAGTTCAAGTAATATATACACAGACAGTTTGTTACTGTTTTTTTAAGTTTGAGTGTCTATACCATATAATGTTTTACTGTCCCAAAATATATTTTTTTGGCTGTCACAATTAATTAATTTTCGGACAGCAAACATTTTTTTATGAATTTGAAATAATTATTGACTTCCATCTGCTCACAACACTGTTCGAACTGCGCCTGTGGCTACCACGACCAGAATTCACTGGCCGCAAATACAGTAGCCATCGGCGTCTATTTATTAAATTATTATTTTTTATTTTATTTGAATTCCGCGTGAAAGCTGCATTTTGTGTCAACACCATTTACAGAAAATATTGGTGATTTTCTAAACGAATATCGGAGAAATGCGGCTATATATTTTGTCAATTTTCAACACCATTTACGGAAACAAATTACTGATTTTTTAAAACAATATCGGCACAACTAAATACGGTGATAGAATTTTTGTCAACTTTTCAACACCATTTACGGAAAATATTACTGATTTTCTAAAAAACAATATCGGCGAAGGTGTACTGAACTACTTTTTATTTTAAATAACCAGCCGTCTAATGGATCTGTGTATAATCGAGAGTATATCGTTAATTGTCATGTTGTCTCCGACAGTGAGGTGTTGCGGCACACATCAAGACGACGCGTCAATTTCAAAACATTGCCTAAGGGTCACAGCTGTGTGGTGTCATCAGATCAACACCTCGTCACACACAACTACGCATTATCGATTTTTTTTCCCCACACAAAGCGACGTGTATTTACAACTAGATCTGTGTAATGTGTCGGGTGTAGCCAAAGACCATACATAAATTCGTAATTAGTCACAGATGTAGCCTTAAAATATAATCGATTTCCTTAAATTACGTTCGCAAGTTGACAGATATTTCAGAGCAGACGTCATCGTAATTTGCCGTTATTTATTTCCAAAATTAGCCATATATTCTGTAAATGGCGTTGAAAGTTGACAATAAATTAAGACCAGATCAGTACTTTAAATCGCTATCGACGACAACTGACGATCCGATGAGAGAGTAATACCGTTTACGCGTATCCAATGTTAAATATGCATCGTTATTTTGTATGACTTTCGTAGTTTTTACCGAGAAATTCAAACCGTTTCCAATTATTGGGGAAAATAATATCATGATTAGCACACCGTTTCACTAAGCAGCGGCTACTCAGGGAATGGGATCACGGTCTATTGTTTACACTGGATTAATGGCGGCCCCCATGAGGTCTCGGGTAAATCTTATTTTTAAATAATACGACTGTGGTTTCTTCCTTTCAGTGATGACCATGTTCCAGCCGTTAACACTTATTTAGCAGCATTATTTATGTAGTTAGTCTGAACATTCTGCAGAGAAATTTGAATAGGACGGAATCGAGCATTGTTTAAACTTTGTCCTGTTCATATGCACAGGTCAAAATATGAACTGAAAATGGCGCTTTGTGTGACAGAAATCCGTACGCGGACGAATAAAAAAAATATTTTGTTATAAATATCACATATAGCGAAACAGCGGTAGCATCTACTGTTTTAATAATATGCATACATATTGTAATTAATGTTTAATAGTGATATACTTATGAATAATATACGATACTGTACTATGGTTTATACTCCAGCACTATGTTTTAAGGCTGTGTGATTTGCCTCAATATAAGCTGGATTAATTAATACTTATATTCATGCGCTTCAATACATTTAATACATCAATACATTTAAAATATACAAATATTACTTAAAGGGGTATCGATATGATACATTTTAATAATATAAATATTGAAAATACACATTACAATCGCTTACAACATAAGTTATTGATCGAAAATAGTCACTGCATTGTGACCTATTTGACCGCATTACCTATTGCGCGGGTACCTCATCATACCCCTGTTTACATAGGTAACTGGGGGTATAGTGAGGTATGCTCGCTAATACAATGTTTGCGTAATGTACAATCTCCAGGCATTATATAATATGTTGATTTTTAATTATTGCACAACATAGACAAAAGGGTGGTATATTACATGTATTTATTATATGAAATGTATACCAATACATGTTATTATAATTGGTCGGAATGCAATAGATTATTTATTTTTTAAATGATTTAAAATAACGTGTCGATCAAGTTCCAGAAAGATAGAAACAATTGTAAAACACAACAACTACATTGACAAATTAATTAAATGTATTCCCAAATTTCAATTTCAATGTTTGCAAGGAACTGGACTATCAGATTTGTACGTGCTGTAAATGAGATATTTTTACATGTCATACTGACCCATAAAATGACAAAGGCCAATCTCTAATAATCACATTTCTCAAAATATGTATGCTACATGTATATGAAATTCTAAAAATATAGTGTTGTAGAAATATTTCCAATTATTGGACAAACGGTCTAAAATACAAAATCTCTAAATACTGCATAATATTTAAAACTTATATTATTCCACAATATGATAAACGAGAGGGGTGGTATCTAAATGTATTATTTGCATTGGTTATATTAAATTTACATTAACAAACTTTATTTAAATTTGGTCGGAATCAAAAAGTCTTCCACCTTGGCAATGCAATATTTACATTTTGGCCTCATTGTTTGGTTTATGTTATTGCAAATACATAATGGAGAGTAATATACTAGTACCCAAAGATTTATGAGCATACAGAATAAAAATCTAACACAGAATACTATATTAACATGGTAAGTGTAAAACTTTTCTGTGTGAAATATGTTTATCACTCATGCTATCATTATTGTTTGCAATATAACACGTACGTGTATGTACTTTTGGGCAATATATCTCACATAGAAGTGGTTGTGGGTTGTCGTAATTCGTAACAAATATATTAGAAAAAAATGCTGTTCTTTTTTATTATTTTAAAGTTTTAACTGTAATAACTTTCACTAAATTACCTACACTGTAGTAAGCATGGGTGTTACTATCTACCAGTGTTAAAGTTATTTTTCAACACTGACTCCATATATTATTCACTGACAAATATATTACATTTATGTACATTACAGATTGCTATAATTATATATGTACACCCAGACCAGGCTGCGTGAGCTAGTTGATAAGGGGCTACATGTATATTGATCATAATTTAGATCTCTCTTATGACGACATTATATCGATCATCAGGAATGTTCTATCAATGGGCATTTTATCAAAAGCAAATAGCTATACCATGTTGTCGTTGAAGATCATTCGAACATACAGATACTCCATTGAATTAAGCCATTGAAAACTAGTGAAGATGGCTGAATTGGTATATGATAAATTATACAAGTGATAAACAATATTTTTGACATTTTCACAAACCTAAATCAGAAATAAGTACAGCAACTAACACAACGTAATGTTGAAAATAAAACTCGTATGTACTCAATTGAAAACGTATGTATTGATGCTGATTAAAACAAAACGATAAATGTGAAAGCAACTAAAATGACTATAATGACTATTCACAAGTTACATGTACTTTTCTAATAACATGGTAGTATTCCAAATAATGAAAAAATAGTTGTTCCTATGTTTACATCCATAAATAATATGTTATAAATATATATATATATACTAGTACATGTACAATGCAACATTAAAAACTAAGTTTTATTTTAAGTACGTATGTGACATAATCACATAAGATGTCCGATAAAGATACAAGAAGTTTCAAAGTATATGTATTTATCTGCCGATATTGTTACTCATGTTCTTTTGTGATCTCACCAACATTTATATCTGACAGATTTTGTTTTATATTCAAAGACAATACGCCCGTGTCAAATGCAATTCATGAAACTAGTTATGGCCACTATCTATTAAATATACAAATCCTATATTTTCCATTGCTTCAACATATGTATGATCGATTTATAATTCACTACGAAATCATGGTAGCCCACTGAAAGTCAATAACTAAAGTAACATGAGTAGTATGCTTTAGAATGTACTTTGACTATGTAAAAACATTACATTTTATTTTAGTTTAGTTTTGTGTGAAAATAAATAACATTCAGATCATACAGTTATCTCCAAAGAAATATAGTGATATTTAAATAGAAATATGCATGTGGTCGCGCCGTTGGCCCAGTCACAATATACATCTGCCTCAGAAACATTTACAGACGAATGTGCATGGCAAATGATTCCCACATGACCTGTCATAATTTGTCTGAAGCAAGGTTATATTTTTTTATATTAAAACAAAATATCGTGACCTGAACAAATTCAGAAGAAAAACAAGGATACTTATACATCATGCAACAGGTTAGCATGTTCCACCGTCTCTTGTGTTATCTTAATTTATTATATACCTACCCATGAAATACATAGATATACGATGTAAATAAAAGTAATATGTTCTCATCGATGAAATAAACAACTTCCGGTGAAAATACGACTACTTCCGCTATCTATATTCATAACGCGCACCTGCAGTGCCGGATGCAAATACACATTCATTACCGTATACTGTCTAAAAACAGCTAATTTCCATGGAGCGGTATATAATAAATAGAATATTCATAATTTTGCAACGAATATGACATATATGTTCATATCGTGGTGTGACATGTCCATATTTCACACCACTCGATGAACATATATGTCATATTCGTTGCAAAAATATGAATATCCTTTATGCATCTGACTACTAACATTACAAATTTACCGAAGGATTAACTACGATGACTTAACTTACAAGGAAAATAAATAAATGGGAACGTCAAAACTATAATACCAACCGCATTCTATCATAATATGTGTTATATACTGACAATGGCACACATATGCATACTATTGAATTTTCAATATACAGCATCAGTACCCGCGTGTGATTCCACAAACAACAACAGCTTTTTGTTTTCAATGTGTCGAAATAAATAGACAGCAAGGAGTTGATTAAACTGGTTAAAACTAGACAAGTATTATGGATAAATATGTCAGCTAAATGGCTGAGAAATTTATGTACACATCTCGTAATTTTAACTGTGTTAATATTGCAATTGGCAAATTCTGGTAGTGGACATTTCATTTTCAGTAGGGAAACAACTGGTGGAAATATGACTTAGCGAAGTAACATCGTATGTAGCGGTTATAGTCGTATTTTTGGCTACACTCCATCCAGCTGTAATGGCTAATTACCGGGAAACTCGATTTATTTGATTGTGCGTACATGTATACATCTGTATATGAATAAAATATTACCCTACACATAATTCCCGAAAGGGGGCGTTGCAGTATACGAAGAAAGAAAAAATCGTTGCGGCATCGGATTAAGGACTGTTGTCATGCTTGGACAGCTGACCTCGTTTTATAATTGTAATGCGAGAACACGAGAACTGACTGTCAAAGATGTAATGAACGCACGTTATGTAGCTGGCTCTGAAGAGAAATGTGCGACACACCGTATCTATTTTGTCGCACCTGTACAAACCGTAGCGTGTCTACACCGTATCACGGAAACTTTCCACCGTATCACAATACCGACAGTGTTATTCTCGATTTACAGAATTGTGCGAGGGGTCCTGAGTGCTGTAAATATTGCTATAGATAAGTTGGTTACCTGCATATTTTTACATTAATTAAAAGAATTAGCCAGCGTGATTTAAAAAAATCAATATATTTCATATATATTAACAATTATTTCACATAATTCATCAATTAACATAATTAGAATCCCAACATTAAACAATTATAATATTTTCTGATGACGTGATATGTAACGAGCTAGTGCGAAAATGAATAACACGAGAACTCTCTATTGTGATAATGTCAACCAGTGTAAAGACTGCTGGTGCTACAATTAAGTACCCTATGTTCAGCGTTTGCAAATACGTATTAATAAGTGAACTTAAATTAAAAGGTACGGTACGATTCAAAACACAGTTAGAAATTATGTGTTCACTGACACTAGTCTTCTCAGTAACAAGTATGATGGTTGGAAGTATATATTAGGAAGGTCAAATCGTGCACAGGAGTTCCACGTATGACAGACCGATTTCTGACAAATGGGACTTATTACGGTCAATATGAACACAGGACCAGTCTGAACCTCCCCACAAATGCATATTATTTCTCATTTTAAATGTAAATTGTTGTGTTGGGGCAGCACATGAGAATCATCTCCATATTAAGTCGGTTCATATATATATGACCATATTTTTGGCATTCATGAAAATGCACTAGTCCGCCAGAATAGCCAGCTTTTGTCCGGAGGTATGTGTATTTTTAGCTGTCTTGAAAGCGATATGGGGTAGCTTGAAACGTGCTGGAATTCCCGTAGCGTATTGTCCTGAATGACCAATCGGATAATATGTATAGCTAGGAAATCGTACGCGTACATAATGTAATGGACGGAATCAGTGGAAGAAGAGGGCTGTGGAAGGGTCATATTGCATACGGAAACGTTTGCAATAACATATTTTTAGCAGAAAAGAAAAGCAAACAAACATTTATTACACTGAAAATGAAAAGCGATCTAGCTGTTGTAACTATTTTATATGGCGTAAGACTCGTGTTTTAAAAAGTTTAACCCGCAAAATATGTGATGCGACTGATATCAGTTCATTTACATAAAAGCTGGAAGACCTCAAATTTGGATGTTGTTTGTATAATGGAGTAAAAATTTATGATGTACTAATAAATTAAATGTACACATTTGTGTGATATATGACATACATGTATGTGATTATTTATGCTGAGTTGTACAGTGTATATGCATGCGGACATATTTAAATTCCATACATGTATTGTTTTATGTAAGCTGATAGAACTACTTGTACATTTCATGCCTCTTTACCTAATAAAAATCTTGATTGAACACCAGTTTATTTCATTTTGATCCCATTTACAGTGCGTAACGTTCCTCCGTCACTGTGCAGAATAGCAAGTTTGATCAATTATCACCAAGTAAATGTATTTTTGACCGTCACATTACTGTCTCACTTTCCCGCCATGCAAACACTAGAAAGTTTATCTGAAATATATAATGTTGGGAACAAATGAGAACACACAAGGCTGCCATCGAGGGGATTAGCTTAGTGACAGCAATGCCATTAATTGTTTTGTATGTACCTACTAGAGGATCTCAAATGAGTATCCATTTGACATGAGATTTATGAAACCAGTCACGCACAATTGATACACCGAGCCTCTGGCGAGGTGTATAAAATTGCTGACGAGTTTCATAAATTTCATATCAAATGGAAACGAGTTTGGGATTATCAAAATATATACAAAATAGTTATTAGCATTAAACAAAGGTATTTCGCTATATACAGTATTAGTCGAAGAGTAAATGAGGTTTTTACTTAATATAATGTATCAGATGGATGGAGAATCTGGCATTTGACGACTCCTGTGAGGATATGCGTTGGCATATCTCCACAAAGGTGCCGAACGAGAAAAGGGTATTAGCAACAAGTAAACAACGTCGACAGAAATCCCATAAAAAGTGCAAAATTATATTCTGCACCAACTATGAGGCACTCGACCTACCGACGACGTCACTGATTGCCTAACAGACATGAACCGTGACAAGGCATTTCCCTCAGGCGCCACCTAATGCACGTGCACTCCAAACGATAACATGGATTGTCTTCTTTCAAACGCATTATATACACATTTACCTGTACTCATAAGTTGGTCGAACTTGTCGAGTGCGGCTAACGATAGAAATGTGTTGTTCTTAAGTCATTATAACTACTGTCTGTTTCACGAAAGCTGCCCAAATTTTACGGCCATATAAACAATTCAAAAACAATATTTTTTTCGACAATATTAAATTAAAGGAAAATTTAAGAATGTACCTTCTTTTTATTTCGTGAAATTTGGTCAAATATTGGTTTTATTACGAAAAATTTATTTCTCTATGGTAATTTAACATGGTGGAAAAAGAGGTAGAGGAGTTGTTGGAGGAGTCAAAAAACGAAAACATTTGGAAATGTTCTCCGAAACCTAGCTAGATAGCTTGGAAATGATCTAACTAAGAAAACAAAAGTTAACTTTTAAAAATCGGTCCAGTATTTCTGAAGTTCTAAAAAATGTCCCCATGTTAAATCCCCATAGACATCTTCACTCTGTGAAGATGTCTATGGGGATTTAACATGGGGAAATTGTTTTTTCGCAATAAAATCAATATTTTACCAAATTTCAAGAAATAAAAAGAAGGCTCATTCTTAAATTTTCCTTTAATTTAATATTATCAAAAACAATATTGTTTTTGAATTGTTTATATGGCCGTAAAATTTGGGCAGCTTTCATGAAACAGAGTATAGGGCACACTAAAAGGAAATGATATTCCACCATTATCATGTTACAAACAGTACATAACCTATTTTCCCTAGGCGTGTTGTCATAGCGACCAGTTTCTATTGTCAGTGAGTGTGATAATGCCCTGAACTGACTAAGCACACGTCTGTATTTATGCACACGATAGTGTTTAAATATGTTTCTGTTTCCAGTATGTGTTTGTATCGCCTGTATAAATTGAGATTGCTGGAAACTGTTAATGATGAGTGCCATGATTGCTGGAATTGGTAAAGTAAACGTTGTTTGATTACGGTGAGTGGGATTTCCCTGTCGGCCGGGTGTAGCCACAAATCCGATAGACCAATTTCGTCAAGTATTGTCTTTATATGGTGAGCCCAGTTATAGCACATCATTAGTGTTACGTATTTTGACGGCGTGCCTCCGTAATGTAGCTCGACTTCAAATGTCTCTGAGCACGACCGTTACCATCAGTATTGTAAATCGCCTTGAGAATTCCCGGTGTATGAGCGCTGCCCTTAGTACTGCAACTCGCCATCAGAATTCCCTGTGTATGACCGCAGCCATCAGTACCGTAACCCGCCGTGATAATTCCATGTGCATGACCGCTGCCGTCAGTACTGTAAATCGCCATGAGAATTGCCTGTCTATGACCGCTGCATTCAGTACTGTAACTCGCAATGATAATTATTAGTGTATGACCACTGCCCTCACTCCATGAAACACGCCATGAAAATTCCCTGTATATGACCGCTGCCCTCAGTACTGCAACTCGCCATGATAATTCCCTGTGTATAACCGTTACCCTCAGTACTGTAACTCGCCATAAGAATTCCCTGTGTATGACCACTGCCCTCAGTACTGTAACCCGCCATGAGAATTATCTGTGTATGACAGCTGCTCTCACTCGTGTAACTGGCCGTGAGAATTCCCCGAGTATGACCGCTGCCCTCAATACTGTACCCAGCCATGATAATTCCCTGTGTATTACCGCTGCCCTAAGTACTGTAACTCGCCATGATAATTATCTGTGTATGACCGCTGCCCTCAGTACTGTAACTTGCCATGAGAATTATCTGTGTATGACCCCTGCCCTCAGTACTGTAACTCTCCCTGATAATTCCCTGTATATTGTCACGACCAAGGCAGGTAGCGTGGAGTGGTAGACATATTTAAATAAGCAAGACATTGTCATCAACTATAAACTTTAATTATTGTCAACTAGCTTCATTATTTAACCCTTTCCTAGTTTCTGTGTTCAAAGTCACTTTTTCTCTGGATCAAAATCACAAAAATTCACTATAAACTCTCAATGCTGTATTAACCCTCCTAAATATTAATTAATATGGGTAAAAAGGAATTATAATAGACACAAAACCAAATTTACCTAATACTAACAAAAACACGTCTTGTCTCTATAAATGCCGATGGCGATCTCCTCGATTTCTGATATAAATCTCTGCAATATTCTGCCGAAGGGCAAAAGAACGCTGACCGCTTGCAGAATTCTGCCAGGATGACATATTTCTGCTATACCGGTGCAGAATATGACCCAGAAAGAAAGTGACTGATCTTCACCAATGTGAATTAAAGTATGCTAGAAGTTCCCATTTACTGAAAGATTAATCTATAATGCATCATTTTCTCACATCAGTCGCAAATATCTTAGTTTGGAAATATGAAAAAGATCAGAAGAAATAAACTGTGCTAGAAATTCTGCATTGTTTTGCGGAATTCCGCGTAGAGGTCAGAGGTCAGAACGAGGCTGCACATCGAAAACAAATTTACACGCGTATTTCAGCATAATTACTTCTAAACCACACCGAAGTGAGATGATGACAGTGCATATTAACTCTATAGATATGATTAGATATAAGTATTCTATCACGGAAATAAATTGTAATAACGGTAAGTGTAGGAATGGTCCGATTTAAGACGACCGAAAGTGGAAATAGAAAATGACCATTCCCCACCCACCGCGTAATAAGTACAAGACAGCTAGGCATGCATATACAGCGTATGTAAAATACAAAGTATTACATTACCCGCTGTCCCGACGTTTGTGTCCCTAAAAACATGTCATTCACAATCAACAATATACACATTCCCAGTTATTCGTCGTATTCAGTTATCAACATTAGTCATTACATACATAATATCCATAAAGATTCAGTCTCGTATGACGGTATTAAATTGCATCGCTCAGTATCGAAATGCATTAAACAGTCAACCTAATCAGACAGTACCAGCATTGTAAATGTACGCAATGGTATTAAAACGATATACATTATGAACATGTATAGTACACACTCGCTTACTAAAAGAACATGTGAATGAAGAAATGTATTTATGAAAAAGGACCTAAAGTATGTAGTTTAAGGTAGCGAGTGTCTACTGAATAGATTATATAATAAACAAATTAAACTATCTCCGGCAGATTAGATTTACGCGACGGAGGGGGCTCCTAGATCGAAGCTGTTACCAGTGTTGTGTTCATCTTGACGACCTCGATATAAATCAGTCTGTCTGCCCCTTGTCAAGTCCTCCTGCCTGCTATGATTATGCTACTGATTTCCTTTTGAATTCCTCTCAAATGCCTCGCACATTCGTGCGAACTGCACTGTTTGTTCTTTTATCGCTGCTGTCATGTTGCGTGACGCGTCGAGAATGGCGGAGGTTGCAAAACTGATTTCACGTAGCATGCCTTCCATTGTTACTCCTAGCGTTGTTATGTCACTTTTAATGGGAACTAGGTTTACCGATGTCGCGCTACTGGATGACGATGATGATGACGACGAACATGATGGAGCGGGGGGCATAACACCTTTGTTGGGGATAAGCCCACTAGTAGGTGATGTTAAAGTTGGCGCTGTTGTCACTTCTTGTGCGTCTATCAGCTGGAGGTTTGCACCCAGTGAACTTGGTAATATGTTTATGGTGTTGACACTATGACCATCACTTTTAGCAAGCAGCACCTCCTTCATTACATGCGCGTTCACTAGTCTGTTTCTGCGCAGCTGACGTTCTTGATCTTGTCTCAAATACATATAAACTTTCCTCTTTGTTCATCCGCGCATAGTCCACACCCTGTTGCGGCACAAATGGAGAAATGTTCTCTAAGAGAGAACCACTTTCATATACCTGCTCCCACTTCAGTAACATGGTGTTCACAGTGGCCTGGTGTGTGGGGTAATTATTTCCTATTATGTGCTTTTCTAACTCTTTCTTTGATGTTGTAACGAACTTGCATATCGTGCAGTAATAGGGCACACTGTCGAGCGCCGTGTGCTTCTTGAAAATATGTAGCACTACTTTACTCTTCTCGCCCTGATATGTGGTATTCTGATGGATACACCTTAGACAACTGTAGCACCGCCCTCTTGTAGCAGCAGGAGTTTGCTTATGTTGGACGGGAGCCATGAGGTGGGATACACTCGAGTTTATCTGTCTCGACATGTTGTTGAATTTTCTCGCTGAGGATAACGCTGAAGATAGACAATGAGACAAGTGTGAGCCTTATGATGACGTTGTTGTTTTGCCTGTAAACAATTGTATGGCTTGATGATTAGTTTAGTTACCACCTGGGTGGGCTCTTGTCCTGATATGGCTTCAATTTGTCATGATGTACCACCTTACCCAGACCCTCTGCATTGAATTGAATCTTGTAATTCTGATCAGACAACCGTTGTTTCACCAAAAAAGGTCCAGAATATGGGAATACTAGCTTGGGGTTCACACTCTGCTTCTTAGCAGCCTGTAAATACCACACAAGATCACCCTCATTGTACCTATTAAAACGCGTATTATTATCGTAAATCTGTTTTTGCCGTTTCGCGCACGCTTTTATATTTTTTCTCGCGATATCGTGTGCTCTCTGCATTTTCGCTTTAAGTGCCTCTACATATGCTCCATATGAAGAGGCTACTTCCTTCGCGTGAACCGTTTCGCTGCCAAACACAATTTCTGCAGGAAGACGGACTTCTCGTCCCAACATAAGAAGATACGGTGTCATGCCACTGCTTTCATGAGGAGTAGATCTGTATGCTGCAGCCAAACATCCTAGGTTCCGATCCCATTCTGTCTGATATTTCAGGTAGACTCGTATCATTCTCACCAGTGTTTTATTAAAACGTTCTGTTTGACCGTTACACTTGGGGTTTCGCGGTGAAGTTCGGCTTTTGCGTATTTCCAATAATTTGCAGAGTTCTGCAAATAACTGGCTTTGGTAATTTGCACCTTGATCACTGTGTAATGACACGGGACTCCCATATCGTCCTATTACTTCATTTAAAATCACCCTAGCTGTCGTTTCTGCAGTTATATCCGGTATCGCAAAGATTTCACACAACTTTGTGAATGCATCTGTGCACACCAGAATGTACCTGTTATTTCCCTTAGTGATGGGTAGTGGTCCTATTATATCAATACCCAGTCTGTTAAATGTTTCCCCTACTGGCATTAAACCTAATGGTGCTCGAAGTTGTGCAGGTGGTAACTTATTTGCACCACAAATTTCACATTGCGCTATCCAATTATTGACTGATTCCCTTACGCCAAACCGTTGGAGTAATTTTTCCCTTGTTTTATTTTCCCCCAAATGTCCAGAGATTATACTGTCATGCATTTGATGCTGTACCTCCTTTTGAAATGATCTAGGAGTGACAAACTGCATGAACGAACCCGATCCATCCCTTTTTTTCAATTTTTCTCAATAGCACCCCTTGTTCAATAACTAGGTCATCCCAACCTATCAATAGATGGCGCGTTGCATGGCTAGATGAGCTGGATTCCATCCCAACTGGCCGTTTCCCTGATTCCACCTATTGAATAAGTGGTTTTAAATCTGGATCCTTCATCTGTGCATCCCTTAATTATATGTGACTCGTCCCATGCACCCATGTTTCGTGCAATCCTACACTAGATCTTGTAGTGATCTTGCAACACTTTGTTGACCCTCTGCCTAGCTTTAAACCAGGATCTCCCTTCTTCCTACTTCTACAGAACACGATGTTTAACCATAACATCAAGTTTCTCCCCACTTGTAACCCCTGTTGAAACCCGGCATCCGCCGTGACCTTCACCTTCCCACAGGTCTCTGTGACATATTCCTTGTTACAGGCTCCTGATGAACAGCAGATAGTAGATACCATTAATCATGATATGTACTATCGCTACCAACAATATTCCTTGTTGAAAACCGGCATCCGCCGTGACCTTCACCTTCCCACAGGTCTCTGTGACATATTCCTTGTTACAGGCTCCTGTGAACAGCAGATAGTAGATACCATTAATCATGATATGTACTATCGCTACCAGCAATATTCCTTGTTGAAAACCGGCATCCGCCGTGACCTTCTCCTTCTCACAGGTCTATGTGACATATTCCTTGTTACATGCTCCTGTGAACAGCAAATAGTAGATACCATTAATCATGATATGTACTATCGCTACCAACAATATTCCTTGTTGAAAACCGGCATCCGCCGTGACCTCCTTCCCACAGGTATCTGTGACATATTCCCTGTCACAGGCCCCTGTGAACATCTCACATCATAGGCTGGCGAGTAGTGTGAATATCAGCATACATACATACCCCCATGCCTGTGCTAGCTGTTTTACAGTCACTCTAACGACCTTGACCCTCTCACAGGCAATTGTGAACCATCCTGCGGCACAAATCCCTGTGGAAATTTCGTCTTGTTTCTGTTTTACTTTATGTTTTCCTGCTACAAAATGGTGGTGTCATGTGTGTTATCAGAATGGATTTTGAATAATGCACTCTGCATTTCTGTTGCTCGCTTTGTACATTTTTTACACGGTCCACACTTTAAACTTTCATCCATATCCACTGTTGCGCATTGAAAGTCTTGTGGATTGTGACATCGAGACATGCTGTCCGCGTTGCCATGTTTACTCCCCTTTCTGTATTCTACTGTAAAATTTAACTCTGAAAGTATTTCAATCCATCTTGCTATTCGACCAATGGGTGATTTCAGACTAAATAACCACCTCTGTGCTTGATGATCAGATCGAATTTTGAAAGTCCGGCCTTGTAGGTAGTGTCTGAAGTATTCTACAAAATAGCGGATTGCTAGGAGCTCTTTATTTGTTACGTAAAAATTTGATTCTGATTTGCTAAGAGTTCTACTTGGGTAGGCTAAAACCTTTTCCTGGTTGTTTTGTACTTGACTCAATACCGCACCAATAGACACATTTCAGGCATCCACATCTAAAATATATTCCCCCTCATCGCGTGGGAGTGACATTATATCAGGTCCTATCAGTGCACATTTCAGCGAATTGAATGACTTTTGGCACTCGTCAGTCCAAACGAGTGTACTTTCCTTTTGTGTGATGTCAAAAAGAGGCTTAGCCATTCTTGAAAACCCTTGTATGAACCGTCTGTAATAAGTGCATGTGCCCAGAAATTGCTTGACTTCAGTTACATTTACTCGTTCTTTCCACTGAAGAATTTTTGATATGTTGTTTGGATCTGGGAGAATCCCATCTTTAGATACCCTGTGTCCTAAAAATGTAACTTCTGTTTTAAAAAGACTGCATTTAATGGGCTTCAACTTTAGATTGGCTGCTCGAAATCGGTCCAGTACTACGGATAATCTTTGCATGTGTTCTTGGAAGGAGGATGCAAATATTATACAGTCAGCTATGTATATCAGGCATACTGTCTACTGTAAACCTTTTAGAGCTAGCTCCATCACACGCTGGAATGTAGCACTGCTACTGGATACTCCAAATGGCATAGATGTGAATTCAAATAGACCATGTTTTGTTATGAATGCTGTTTTCTGAATATCCGTCTCCTTTACTGGGACTTGTAAATACCCTGAAGTCATGTCAACAGTGCTGAACAGTGTAGATCCTCCTAAGCTATCTAAACAATCTTCAACGTTTGGGATTGGGAATGCATCAACCGTACATAACTTATTCAGTGCCCGATAGTCTACCACCGGCCGTACGCTGCCATCTTTTTTTCTTACGAGCAAGATTGGCGATGCCCATGGAGAACTTGATTCGCGAATGACTCCTTGTGCTTTCAGCTTTTCAATAGCTTCTTTTTCTTCCCCCGCAAATGCTTATGGTGTGCGCCTATGTCTTTGTCGTATAGGTTTTGCCCCATTTGTATTGATTGTATGTTCAGTGAGGTGAGTGAGCCCTAAGTCATGTTCATTCTTTGAAAATACATCTTGATATTCCATTAAAAGCTGAGCTAGTGCCTGTTTTTCTGATAAAGGTCTGTTTAGAGAAGAATCTTTCAATAAGTCTTGCAAATGACTGGGAACATCCTGAAATATCTTGGCATTGTCGCAATTTTTAACATGCTGAACTTTAATGGGCGTTTGTGCTTGCGGTAATTGCTCGGTTTTATCTACCAGCTTTATTCTCCTGACTGCTTGTGAGTTATCTGTTTCTGTTTCATCCTCTTGTTGTACAATAATTTTCAAAATGCCATTTTTCCCTATGTCCTTGGCTGTTCCAATCACCACATCCTGGTTAATTGATACCGATGTTGAAAATGGGTTTATCAGCCAAACCTTAACTGTGACAGAACTGTTAATGTCGGCCAAACTCGGCGCTACCATCAGCGGGTAATTGTCTTTGAAATTTTGTGTAGGTTCTATCATAACCTCACGCTTCGGAAATATGTCGTCCCCTTCTGTTCTATCAACAAAAACATAAATAATTTGCTCTGTGTTACCCTGTATTTTGTAATTATCTGCTGTACGGACCTTTCTGCTACTGTTGGACATTGTACGCTGGCACTTAATTTCTTCTCCATCTAATATGATCTTGTTTTGACTGAGCAATATGTCAGCCGGTTTACCATTACTGCCCTTGAGGATGTCAATTCCCAGTAGCACATCATCCTCTATATCAGCTACCATTATTTCTTTTTTTAATTTAGAGTTGTCCAATTCAAGTGTTACTATACATTTTCCATAGTCTTTTATTGGAGATCCACCTGCATGTAGTAAACAGCCTTTCTTTACTAATTTCGGTGTGTGTGGGTCTTTAATCTTGTTAAATATTTTGTTTGAAATAATAGTACGTTCCGCCCCAGTATCTAAGACAAACGTTACGGCACCCCTTCTACTGATCCCTTGATATATACGCTATTTAAAGCTGTGCTGTTATCGTGAGGTGTTAATTTGTGGCCTTGACATTGTTGGACTGACCTCTGGCCACTTGTGCCAGTCCTCTGTAGTTTAAATCTACACTCTGCTTATTGCTAACATGTTGACCATATGTAATTTTTTTAGGTGCATTGTAATTTCCTGCAGCTTGTGAGTTGTATTCTGCTAGTTTAGGACAATCTCTTTTAAAGTGTGATGGTTCACCGCAAAAGAAACACGCTCTATAACGGGGTTCGATATAGTCTTATTATAATACGGCTTCCCAGGATAAAATTGTCTGTTTTCCTGTTTAAATTGCTGATTTTGTCTGTTTCTGTCATTGTGCTGCTCTCTCATTTCTTCGCGTATTAATTCTCTAAGTTTTGGTAAATCGGTGTGTTCTTGCTCTGTTGCCAGACATTTCTCTAATGTACTATTGTTAGTAGTGTTCCGCTTTATAACTCTATTTCTATTTTTTCCGGGTATTGCTCTTGATATGTTTAGTTCATCGGTACATGAGTCTGTATCTGAGCTGTCGTATTCATTAGTGGCTTTCAATAGCCTGTTTTTCTTATGACTGCTGGCTGACTGTTTAGTCTCTTGGAAGCATGCTACTTGAAATACTGCCTCATCAATGTATTTAGGCTCTTTTACAAATTCCACGTGAAACCGCACTTTCTCCTCTAATAACCGTAATCGCCGTAACAGGTCTTCCCTGCGTGTTTCCCTGTACAACTTTTTTAATTCAGCCGCATATTCCTTGATGCATACGGTTTCTGGTTACGATGACTAAACTGCACCCCAAATGTCTTGCTTGTTTCAATTACTCGAAATCTATTTTGTATTTATTTACAAAGTGACTTGTAATCTGATCTAACATTATGCGACAGTTGTCCAAAACAAACTCCCCTGCTACACCCTGCAGCCGTGGCAACATTTCATCGAGCTTCTGGCTTTCCGACCATTTCTGCCTGTTTCCTACTTCCTCAAACCTGTTAAACCATACTGTCCATGTTTCTTTGCTGGTAAATGCTGGGAGTTTTGGGTAACTGCTCAAAGACCGTGTTCTGGTATTGGACCGAGAAGTACTCACTGAGGGGCTATTATTATCAGAAGAGTCACTGTCGGTCTCCCCTTGGTAACACAAATTACTGGGTCGTGTATTCCGCGTCTTACGTCTTTGATGTGTATTTGTATTGTCTTGAGCCCTACGCGATTGTGACATGCGTCTTATTTGCACATCATTCTGACCAGCCATACTTTCTATTGCTTTCTTCAAGTCATTGGTCATTTTGTGAAATGTTCCCTCTAGTTGCGACATTTTTTTCTGCATCTCATGTAATGCAATATCAAACCGTCTTGGGTTATGGTCTTGTGTCCGCTCATTACAGTTGTTCCTGTCACCTATACTCCAGGACTGTGAAAAAACCGGGTCATTATTTTCTTGCTCCATGGCTTCTGCTACTAATGTATAGTCAAGGTTCTGTAGCTGTATCGTCCCATTACTTTGACCTGGCCGGCTGGCTGCATTCTGCACCATCATATCGACTCGGGTCTTGTTCTGTAGTGTCCGTTCTGTAGTGTCCGCGCCCGTGTTTGCACGCCTTCGCTCATTCGTAAAATTCCGCGAAAATACTGCGATTCGCACCGATTACGGAATATCAGAACTCGTTTGGGTGATGTGGTATGGTATTCACAGTACCTGTCGACACCTTTATTTACAATGGAAATAAATCTTACAAATCAAGTAGATAATCAAACAAAATTGCCATGAGAATTTCCTGTATATGACCGCTGCCCTCAGTTACTGTAACTTGTCATTCGAAAAATGAGCTTAGTAAGTTTGCGATCAGCGTAGAAACAGATCAGACCGCAGATCTACATAGTTCACTACTGACTGTCGAAACATGAATGATACTTCCAACGAAATCCCGAGATCAGAGATGTGTACGAGATGACAGGCAAGCGCTGTAATTCCGTTTTCTCGTAAGGTCACCTATGCATACATATTGTCGTATATTTGTAGATGAGCCAACTGAGGAAGACTCCAGTGTACCCATTGTTCCCATAGTGAGTGGGATTTTCAGCGTGAATATCGTCATCATTGTCACCTGCGGTGTCGTGTGCAAGTCGTTGTCAGCCAGTAACGTAGTCAATGTTGGCTAACCCAGGATAAATCTACGATATTTAAAACTACTTTCACTTACGTTACCAATATGATGGCATTGTACGGACGTAAACATCATGTACGTGTCCATATGGATAGTTGTTTCCATAACAATACACATGATAATTGCTATTTATAACGCAGAAAACGTTACCATGCTTGTATCATTTGATATACATTTTATCAAGCTCAGCTCGCAAACGCGTGCCTTGTCAATTCTTCGACGAGCCCCCGGATGCCTACTCGTTTCTAAGCTCCCCTGACTAGATATCGAAATACATTACACCGGTGTAATGTTCTTTGTCACATGAACATTTTGTTGTGCTGTATGGTAACCCATTTTAATGTGGTAGGACACACGTGTAATAACACCTTGTAAATGACGCGACAAAACAATGACGTTTTCACGTTGACGTCATCATGTTGTATATGACATCAAAAGCATCAGTTTCTTCAGTAAAGTTACTGCATTTCTTACTTAGAAATGTGTCCCCGTTTGGTAATATGAAGTGCTTACAAAGAACAGGAACATATATAATACGGCACATTTTATCATTATCATACTTTTATTGCCAGTAGTAAAGACCCTGTTTCTCAGATGTGGATGAAATATAGAGCAAATCAGTCGGTATAAGAGCATTTCGCGGTAGATTTGTATCGGTTTTCTTTACTCCGAGTTACTGGCGTTGCTAGCCGAGAGTTGCCGCGAAAAACGATCATAGAAACAACCCAGTATTTACCGTTTACATATACATTTTGTAGACATATAGGTATATGCTTTCTGGTTATTAATTTATGGCTATATTCATATATATCTTAAGCACAATTTACTGAGTTTCAACTCGGATCCAAACTACTGTACTGCAATTTAACCAATACAATGCTACATTAAATTTTGTCGGCTGCTGCTTTCTTTATATTTTCCATTTTTTCTCAACGACATGGTTTGACAGCACTTTAGACTCATTTCCAATGGAAACCATTCTCAAGTGCTGTCAAAATATGTATTTATTAAGAAACGAGACAAAATATAAAACACAAGCAGACGACAATTGTCGGTTCCAGCATTCAAAGGGTTAATGACCATAAGCCCGTTTGTCTATTTGCACCAGGTGACTGGTGTGGTATGGACTGTGGTACACGTTTTATACAGTGGAACCTCTCTAAACCGGACATACTGGGAACCTCCCAGGGTGTCCGGTTTAGAAAGGTTCCGCTGTAAGTAAGAACTCCATGCAAGTACTGCAAATCCAGGTGAGCCGGCTCGTAGCTAGACGTCTCTTCGGGATTCGTAGTATTTAATTGTTATCATATGACTGCACATATTTCGAAGCGACTCCTCGCTTGATCGTTAGAATAGTAAAGAATTAACATGAACAATCTACATGAATTTAACCCTCTCACCTCTACACACTATACGCTCTTTGTTGTTAGATCCAGATCAGCCGGCTCGTAGCGAGACGTCTCTTCGGGATTTGCAATAGCTATCACAATTTCTAACATTTTGAAGCGAATTCTCATTTTATTAAATTGAATAGCCAAAATTAACATGAAAAATCCATGTTCGATACTTTAGTGTGAAAGTGTTAACAAACCTTTTTATTTATGCAGTAATATATAATACATGTAGCTAATGAAGTGACCCTCTGCCATATGTTCACATGTAATCAACCCTTCAGCCCTACAGAATATACGCTGATTTTGCACGGACTGTGGATCCAGATGAGCCGGCTCGAAGCGAGACGTCTCTTCAGGATTTTGAGTGTTTGCCATTAGTGCTAATATTTTGAAGCGAATCCATGTTAGAAATTTTAAGGTGAATAAACCTTTTATGTGTGCAGTAATATATAATAGCTAATTATGTGACCCTTGTTCGTATGTTTACATGCATTAAACCATTTCAACCCTACATATTACATAAATGTACTGATTTTGCAAGATGAGCCGGCTCTTAGCGAGACGTCTCTTCTGGATTTGCAGTATTTGTCACCATTTCGAATATTTTGAAGCGAATCCTCGTTCGATTAATGAAATAATCACAAATCAACATACATATCGATGTTCTATATTCTAGGTGAACGTGTCAATTGCTTATTTGTGCAGTAATATATAATAACCAGTTTGGTGACTTCGCTCGTATGTTTACATGCCATTAACCCTTTCAACCCTGAGGATTTTGCAAGTACTGTAGATCCTGATGAGCATGGTCGTAGCGAGACGTCTATTCAGGATTTGCCGTATTTTTCATAATAATGTTAATATTTTGAAGTAAATCAACGTTTGAATAATAGAACAGTCATAAATTAACATGAAAAGAAACATGTTCAATAATTTAGAGTGAAAAGGTTAATAAATATTGTATTTATGTAGTAATTTATAATAGCTAATTTGGTGACCCTCGCTCGGAACTTATTACTCATGCAACTCTCACGCATCTCTCTCATCTCTCCGACCCTTGATATGTGGTACACCCTTGAATTGCGTGATGTCTAGTAGTAGTAAGGGAGTCAAAATGATACCACTTACCGTGATATCATTTATAACCCTTTATCATACCCCCACCACCCCCGAAAAATCAAAAAATTGGTTAACGAGGAAATTGTCTCCCGACAGCAAATTAATGCATTTTTGGAGAAAATAATTTTGAAAAGAGGGAGTCAAAATGAGTCCCAATTATATTGGTAATTGACTTTTGAAAAAAGTTGAAATTATTAATGCAAGTACAATAGTTTATATTCCAACACCCCATTTTTCTCCTCCGATATAGCTATTTATTTCGCAGATCAGCAACTAATTCTACCAGTTCTAGTCTACCACGTTCACCTTTAGCCACCGGGCAGCGTAGTTGCTTATGTCTACAAAGAGTTTGGGCACTAACGAATTTACAAGGGCATCTGGGGCATTGAAATTGTGGGGGGGTGGGGGGACAAGAAACTTCTAACGTCTCGCTAGATGCCTTCGTAGATAGTCTTTACACGTAAACGTCTTACAACAAGTCACACACTCCATTATATATGTATATAACCTATGAAATTTATCTGTTCAATTGGACGTGAAAAAAACATGATGTAAATTTTTCACGTCCAATTGAACAGATAAATTGTATAGGTTATACAAAAGTATATACAGAAAATATGATAACGCCAGAAACTAGAGCAGAAATAGAAAGTTTGAGAAGAGAAGCCGAATCTCTAGGGATTACTTATAGTAAACGGTTGAGAGTTAGGGGGTTGACAAAGCTGATAAACGCCACAAAGAATAAGGTGTTTATGAAGCGGTTTATCCGCGCCTATAAAAGAGGGGCATTTAATGATATATCCAAAGCGGAGGAAGTTGGTAACAGAATTAAAAAAGAAAGTATTGCGGAGTTAAGGGCTAGTGTAATAAAACCTTCAAGCACCACCAATAATTTGTCTCAAATTAGACGCACATGTGACCAAATACCAAATAATAAGAAAAAATCTATAGTTCGCGCGATAGTGGAAAAAGGTGAAGAAATATTGAGGGATCACGATGAAACATTGGAAAAGGTAGAAAATGGAAGACGGGTAGTTACATTTTCCTTTCGTAAAAACATTGACATTAACGAGTCTGAACGCATGTCCGATAAACTCGCTCAGTATCTAACAACAAATTTTTATTTGAGATATTCATATTCTTACAAGCTAGAACATATGGAGGAAACTAAAAATGGAAAACCTATAACTATAATAATGCACAAAATCTCGGTGGTGGCGAACCACTATCATCAATGAAAACAGTTAAAAAATGGCTGTCAGATAAGGAGCAAACACGAATAATGTCCGAAAAAATAGACAGACCAAATACAAAGTGGAAGTTTGTAAGATGGGTAGAGGTTTTCGTAAAGCTAATACAGGGCAGTAGGGGAATAGATTTGGGACTACAATCCAAAGAAGCGGCAGGAGGAGAACTTCCAGAATGGCTGAAGAATAAAAAAGGTATGTATTCTTTAGATAAGTATAATGACGACCTTTGTCTGTTCAGGTGTCTAGCTATGCATATGACAGATAAAAGACCTGACAGATGTACAGAAAAGGCGAAAGAACTTAGTAAGCAATATTTCGGTAGTAATGTGGTTTCACCAATTCCTTTTTCAGATCTGAAAAAGGTTGAAGAGTTTTTTAAAATCGGTATAGAAGTATATCAACCCACCGAATGTAATGTATGGTGGTTGAAAAAGGTACCAGCGCACTATAAGGCAATAGGTAATAAACCAATGACAATAGGACTGTTTAATAATCACGCATTTCTGATAAAAAAAAAACCTTAAAAACCTATCTAAAATTTACGCCTGCGATAATTGCAAGCAGAAATTCACGAAAGCGAGTAATATGAAAAGACACGGACCAAAATGTATGAAATGGTGAGACAAAGGTAGTATGTGATGGTAATTATTTAGAGCGCCCGCGTTCGTCGTTCGAGAATGCGTTCTACCCAAAAGTTCTAACAGTTATGGGGCGATCGATTGGATGTACTCTGTGGAAAAGCAGGAGGGAATTCACATTCACCACGAACAGTGTGGACACGGGGGTGAAAGATGGGTTTTAGGAGCTCCAGTAGATGGATACTGTACAGAAACTAATACCGTATATCAATATCACGGCTGTTACTGGCACGGGTGTGAGATTCATGCAAAGCATAGAAAGAAGAACGCGCATCCACTATGAGAAGAGATACATTTATTAGAAGAAGCAAAGAATTCAACCTAGTAGTTATGTGGGAATGCGAATTTCAAAGAACGGGTAAAGACATAAAGATCGGTTGCGACACTACTCTTTATCCATATCAGATAGTATACGATTTTGAGGCATATCTAAACACAGAATTTGAAACTCTCGGTAATAATCTAGAGTACGAAGCCGAGCACGTTCCGGTAAGCGTTAGTATAGGAGATAATTTCTCAGGAACAGTAACTTCATATTTGTGATAAAGATCCCGCAAAATTTATAGAAAAATTCGTAGAAGATTTGAAAGTCAGGGGAAAAGCTATAAGAGAAAAAGTGTGGTCAAGATATGGGTTTAATACAGAACATTTACGTAAAAACCAAATCGCCAAGATCGAACAGTGGATAGAGCAAGTACCGGTTATAGGTTTTAACAGCAGTAAGTACGATATAAACTTAATAAAGAAATACCTAGTAGGCGAACTGGCATCAACAACAAAGAAAGTAATGGTCGAAAACGGGCAAACGCAACAATATTTCTATTTACTCCAGAGTTTAGATTTCTTGATGTAATACTTTATCTAGGACCTGGTGTAAGTTACGATAGTTGGATAAAAGCCTACGAATGCAAAGGACATAAATCTTTCTTTCCTTATGAGTGGTTCGATTCTCCAGACAAACTGGATTACCCAGGACTATCGGATATAGAGAATTGGTATTCCAAACTATCTGGGAAAATGTTAATAGATGAAACAGAATTAAGTAAATGTCGTAGAATTTTCGAAGAAAATAATATGAAAACTTTCAGAGACTGTTGAAATATTATAAACGATTTAGATGTAGCACCGTTCCTAGAAGCGGTGGAAAAAATGTGTGAATTTTATAAACACAGAGGTGTGGATATTTTCAAAGATGCGGTAATACTACCTGGATTAGCTATACAATATTTATTGAGAGGAACCATTAAAGAACAAAAATCTTCAAAGACGATTTTACCGGAGGATGCTCTATATGCACCAAAAGAAGAAACATACGAAATGATGAAGGACGCTCTAGTTGGCGGTCCATCAATAGTTTTACAACGATATGCAGAAGCTGGTGTTTAAAATATTAGAGTGGGTTCCAAACCTTGCAAGGCTGTTTTGGGGTACGATGCAAACGCGTTATATTTATCTACGTTAAATAAAGAGATGCCGTGTGGGAGAGAAACTATACACCATATAGATACCCCACATAACCCTAAATTTAATAAAAAGTTTTGTAAAAGAGTTTTATCTGGAGACTGGTTTGGGTTTTGCGGAGGTGGATATAGAAGTTCCACACAACTTAAAAGATAAGTTTTCTGAAATGTCCCCAATATTTATAAACAGAGAAGTAGAGGTTGATGAAGTTCCCACACACATGTTAAAATATTTAAAAGATACTGGCCGAACAAGAGGAGATGGAAAAAAATTGGTGGGATCTATGACCGCCACTAAAGTATTGCTGTACGCGCCACTGTTGAAATGGTATTTAAAACACGGCCTAGAAATAACTGGAGTTCATCGTGTTATAGATTATATTAGAGGAAAACCGTTCGAATGGTTCGCAAAAGAAGTTACAGCCGCAAGACGAACAGGTGATGTAGAACCAAATAAGAAACCAGTAGCCGACATAATAAAATTATTTGGAAACTCGTGTTGTGGAAAAATGATAGAGGCAACGGAGAGACATTTAAATACGACATATACACAAAACAAAACCTGTGTTGACAAAGCATTAAGATCTGCATTCTTTGACGATTTGGAAGAGATAGGAGATGCGTACGAAATATCTTCAAGAAAACCCAGGTGTGCGGTAAAGAGACCATTCCATTGTGGAATAGCGGTTTATCAAGTAGCTAAATTGAGAATGTTGGAATTTTACTACGAATTTCTAGACAAATACGTAAAAAGAGAAGACTTTGAATTAATACAGATGGATACTGATAGTATGTATATAGGAGTTAGTGGAAAAACGATAGAGGAATTGATTAGACCTAACTTACTAGACGAGTTTGAAAAAGAAAAAAATAGATGGTTGGCTTGGGATAAATGGAGCGAAAGAGAGCCCGGACTTTTCAAAATGGAATTTAGCGGAGATAGGGCGATAGCGTTATCTAGTAAGTGTTATTTCATAGAAAAATTTAATTCCACTAAAGATAATTTGGAACAAATTAAAATTAATAAAAACTCTGCGAAAGGAGTGTCCAAGAGAACTAACAATTTAAATTGGGATAGATATAAACGAGTACTAAGCGAAACTACAGAAGATGGAAAACACATTATAGATGTAGCACAAAATAGAGGATTTAAAATGAAAGACGGCGTTATGAAAACGTACTGTCAACAAAAATTAGGACTCTCGGCATACTACGATAAAAGACGCGTGTTACCAGACGGAATACATACAGAACCTCTCTAAAGACTCTGACGATCCGGTGGTAGCTGGGTGTCAGAAGGCACCATAAGAAGTTCTTCGCGAACAAACACTCGAGATGGTCCATCATCCAAATAGTAGAGCACGGGCTCATCAGGTTTGGTAATAGATCGATCTAGATGATATACATTGAGAGACCTCACGGGATCAGTCGCGCGGCGGCTGCCACCTTCGAGCTCTCCCGGTTGATAGAGGTACCGGACGTCAATATCTGATGGAAGCCGTTGCTCCTCTAAACCAACGGGTCGCCCGCGCGAGACGTCAGAGGGCTTGCTCGTCACCCTTTTAAACTTGATAGCATCTATAGGCTTCTTACCTATCAATCTGGTCACCTCTCCGTTCAGTGCGGAGACCACGGCGGGCAGTCTGGCCACCCACTCGGTCGATCGTGAATGGGGGTCTACAAGTTCTTTGGCGTATTGGTGTCCGAACAGTCTCTCAGCCAGGGTTCGATTGAAGCGCTCCACGATCCCCTGGTTCCGTGGATGTTGACGCGGCGCGTCTGACAGAAACGTTGTGCTTAGAACAATAGATGAGAGACCGCGCCCATGAACTCGCGGCCGGGATCGACCTGGAGAAAATTCGGCCATTTGAAAGGACTCCTCTTATATATTCGGGAGAGAGCCTCGGCCACCTCCTTAGACTCTTTAGTGGCCAACGGCTCAGCCCCCTTATAACGACTCGCTACGTCAACGATTGTCAGCGCGTACTTGTACGTCTTGCGACCGACGCGATCGTGAGGTAGAAACAGGAGATCCGCTTGGTGAACTTGGTTCGGCACCGGCACGTCGAATTCCGGGCGCGGAATATTGTGAGGCGCGGGTAAATAGATCTGCCAGATGGCCTGCTTCTTGAGCCATTCCTTGACAGCGTTTTCTGAAACCTTGGTCGCCGCCGCGAGGTTCTTGATGGCAGCGAGTCCCTTCCAGTAGCCGCGGGGGCTGTAGTATGTGTTTGCCAGCTTGCGCGCTAGGCGAACCGATAGTTTGGTATCAAGTTTGCGCGTGTTCATCGTATGCGAAGTATTCTAATATATCGGACAATCTCCAACATGCCCTCGCCAGATCGTCCGGTAACTGCGTCGATAATAATAAACCTTTGTTGGAAGTACAATTGCGATTGTGGGTTAAGTTCTGAAGGAACTTGGGAAAATCTAATTCATCCAATCCACCAGGATTGGTGGAGGAATATAACATCCGCTTTGCGAAAAGGGTGGCCGCTTTTTTGTCCTCGCGCCACGTCTCGAGAGAATCTCGGGCCAGATGAATCATACTCTTTGCACCGGGTAAACTGTATTTAAGGGACGTGTAGCCTACATCCATCATAGCGTGATAAAGTTCGTCAACTAACATCGTTCTATATATATATATTTTTATAAAACAAATTTGTTTTAATTAATTATTAATTTGTAAAAAAGTATTAATTAATTTAAAATCTCGATTGGATATAGTAGGTGACGATACCCACCACACCCATTCCCACGACAATGAACGCGATCTCGCGGTCTTTTTGGGGCTCTGACGGTACATAGAAATCTGAAAGTTGGGGCTCGCGATCCATTGGATCTAGACTTTTCTGTGGATATGCCAGCGCGTACTCGCGGTTGGCTTCTTCAACGTTCTGGAAAGTTTGTGCGGCGTGATTCTCGCGGCGAAGCTCTTCGTTGACCCAGTCCAGATGTGCGGTACGTTTTTTAGACCACGCTTCCTTTGGGCTATTGAGTTGTTCTACAGCTAAATCGTGACGCTTGCGCTCCTCATCCACGTTCGAGCTTCTCATTTTAGAGAATAAAAAGTTGCTACCGCTGAACGCCAATGCGTTTACAAGCGCACCACCTATCATTATTCCGATTGAAGCCATTTATTTCCATATATTAACGGGTAGAATTCCAGCTTTAATTAGATAATCTCGGGTCCAAACTGCGGCCGCTACATCTAAGGTCGCGAGCCCTTTGTCTCTCACAGTCCAATTTGGGAGCGGACCCTCCTAGGGCCATCTTTGATAGTCGAGCATAACCGATACTGAAACCCGATATCACCACGGCGTGATAAAGCACATTCACTATCATTTTACCATCTTGTTCAGCCATTGTTGATAATTATAATTATTGCATATAAAAGGGATTGCGATCAATTTTTAAATGGAGCGCATCCAATCGTGATTGGTGTTTCGTAACTGTTTTTGGATGAATTGATGGGGGTTGTTTTTTCGATAAGGATTGGTGTAATAGGGGGTATTTCCACACGCACAGGGCACCAACAACTGCCAGACCACCACCAACAACCCAACTCCAATTCGTGAATTGGGGTTCAATCGGATTCGTCCAACCTCGATTGGGTGTTGAGTGTGCTTCCAATTCGTGAATTGGGGGTGTTGCTGTACTCAACACTGTTGAACCCGATTACTCTGTCTTCAGATGTTTTGCTGTCTCCGTCCCCGATTGCAACGACTGTTTAGCCTCTCGAAGCTCGGCGAGTATTTTATCTTGTTTAACTTTTCGGGTGGCAGCCGCCGCCCGCCCAGCTGCCTGTCTTTTGGGATTTTTTATATGCGGTATGTCATCCAGTGGCGGAGTAACACTCGGGTTCGATTGTGTTGGAGCAATCGGGTTCAACTCCGTCACTCTAGCAGGTGTGTCTTGTGTCATCATTTATGATATTAATATTAGGGCTTATAGTTCGTGGGCATATATGTCAAAATTGACAGTGTTTACCTGTGGTCAACGCGGTTGTCAGCGGAGCTAAGTACATTCCAAACTTGTGATAAATTGAGCAGCAGGCTGTTCTAAGAGTGTGTCCTATAAAAGGGTCAGTCTCTAGATCGCCAATCAATCCCGCGGTGTTTGGTATAGGGAGAAGTATACTAACGGCGGTAGCGTACAAATGAATAGCCGCCGATCCAAGAGTTTTTGTCATCTCTGCTCCCAATTTGGATTCGTATCGCGCATACATTTTATCGATCTCCGCATCTGACAATTTATCCACCTTAAAAACTGAGAGACGCCTACCGAGATAATGCTCCGATTGTCCCCCAGCAACCAGCGCAGCTAGCCGCTCTCGTCGCGCCGCATTTTCATTTTCATTCGGAGTCGTTGCACTCAACCCAATACCAACTGCCGTTGGAGTTGAAGTTGATCCCGATTGCTCTGTCGGAGTTGATGTTTCATTATCTTTCAGGATGTTGGCAGTCGGAGTTGAGGTTTCTTCCATTAGCTGATCGAGAATTTCGTCGCAGTTCATTATTGCAAAATTTTTATAAAATTAATTTAACTATTCTAACTAGTCTCATCACTTTAACATATTGCCAAGCGCACCACCCGATACTTATGATCACCATTATGCTCGCAACAAAGCTCGCAGCGGAGCACCAAATTGTTAACATTGTTAACCATTGTTAAGCATTTGTTCAACATTTGTTAAGTATTTGTTCAGCATTGTTCAGCAATTGCTAAGCATTGTTAAGCAATTGCTAAGCATTGTTCAGCAATTGCTAAGCATTGTTAAGCATTGCAATAGCTTATTACTTTGCAATTTTCTTAAAATTAATTAATTGATAACTTTATAAGCAGTTGGTTGATCAGTCTTTAGCAGAAGCTTGGCGTGCTTAGTTTCCGAAAGCATCTGTCGAACCTCCAGGCGCTCCTCGCGCGTTGGGATAACGTCATTCTCTCGAAGGCAGTCATCGAATGAGTCTCGGTCCTTGCAGTGAAAGAGGGCGACCCATTTCGTTTGCTCGCGCAGATCCTTGAGGACGGCGTTGTACTTTTGAGTGGATATCCAAACGCTTTGCCTAGCATGGCGGCCAGACAATGCGAGCTCGGAGAGCATGTCCTTCTTTTTGGTCATCGCCGCATAAACCACGCAACCAATCGTGAAGCCTATCACCGGGATCAATAACGTATACCTCAGGGTCGGTCCATATCCACGGGCGCCGCTGATAAGTATCGTTGTGCCGCACAGTGGGACACAGGATCACAATGTGACGAAAGGCATCGCGGTAGGACTCCTCGAGCAAGTCGATGATGAAAACCGTTTTTCCACATCCTGTCTGCCCACATATTATGGCAGAGTGAGCATCTCCAATCGTGAATTGGTATTGATTGCTATTTTTCTTAATTTTTTCAAAATTATTAATTAATAAATCGTTAGATTATTTTTTTATTAATAAATCGTTAGATTTGGTAGAGTGCTGAGACGTATCGACCATCTTCGATGTTGAATTGTGCCTCTGTAATTATATATAAGTACACGTTCAATGGCCCGGCTCCGTCCGCCTCTTTGGTTATCTGGATCGTCACACCCTCACTAGCGTTCTCAACTTGGCGTCCGCTACCTTGTATTTGGTCATCGTTGCTGGCTCGCATGTCTAGCCATAACGCGTATTTGGTATTCAGGAACTCCGCAAGGGAGACGGCCGAGAGATGCAGGTCTTTGGCAACTGCTGTAACCTCCGGAGAGCGCGCTTAGAGCCGGCAGCAAACTGCATTCTTACTTCATCCCACTGCTGGTGCGCGCGAAGACCCGCGCTGTAGAGTTGATTGGGTACTCCCTCGATCGTCACCTCTACCTTCGTGATTTTGGGGTTATAGAATTTGTCGGTTTTTCTAGCACCGAACGCGAACCGAGCATCCTCGAAAAACATCAGTATACCTTTCATCGAGCGGGCGGGTACGTTGACATTAATATTCCACAATGTGTCGCCTTTGTCTTTCGTCATCTTGCGATGGCGAAGAACTCGGTCGTAAAGTATGGCAACGCGCAGGGCGTACTGGGTTCTGATCAATCGCGCGAGTTCGGGCATCGTGACCATGTCGTACTCCAGCGAAACATTATCGATCGTATACGTCGATAACATGTCGGTGGTTATGAGAACTCGGTCGTAGTCGTTGAACGTTAGTTCGTATTCGAGGCGGTCAGCCAAAGCACTCTGATAGTAGGGCATGTGACTCTCCAGCAACTCAAAGTCGAGCGGGATGTAGAAGCGGTTGCCGTAAGCGCCCGCGACTGCGTTGTCGCTCGCGTTGTTATCTGCCTTGTTACCAGCCCCGATTCTAACTTTGGTTACGTTCTTATTTTTGCTGGTGTCAATACCCTGATAGACAGCGTATTCGCGCTCTTGCGCCGTCTTCCACAGGTCCTGATAACAATGGTAGACGTCGCTGTCGTCGATCGGCATCACCTCATTACCAGAAATCTTTATCATGGTCTTCTTGACGATGGCGCGACCCAGGTTCTGAACGACGGTTCGGTCCTCGTCCGTCGACGTCAGCGAAATAGTGAAAGCGAGGCGAACAGTCCCCGGCACAATGACGTCGTTAGCTCCGAGGTTGGGGAAGCGGACCAAGAGCTGCTGGTTCTGGTCGATCGTCGATGGGTTGTTCGTAATAACGACACTCTGTCTCACGCCTTTTGCCCCGAGGGGCTCACGCAGTCTGCGGTATGGATTGAGTTTGCGACCGTATTGACTCGAAGACATAATTTAGTGAAACTATATTAAACCCGTATGGTTTTGTCTTTAATACATAATTAATTTTAAGAAAATTATAAATATGGCTGATTACGAGAATGAAATGTATGATATCGGCAGAAACGATTACGGATGCGGATGATGATGACATAGATGATGATAATGACGAAACACCCTTGATACAGCCTCCACTTCCCATCCAATCGCAATCGGGGGAATTAGGTGGCGCTACCAATAGTCAAAGTCGGGAATTACTCGAGGGAGCTGTAGACGACTACTACAACAGTTTGGCAGAAAAAGGTCTAGTCCCATCTGTCGGTCGCGACTACTCCAAGTTCAAATTTGATCTGAACGGTAGATTGCGACTAAAAGCGGCATCAAATATCCCAATAGTCAACACGAGGACCGGTAAACCCCTAGCACTGAACACCATTGCAGGAATCCCGGGCGGCGGCCAACTCATAAGAAACGAACTCGGATTCCCAGATTGGAAGAGGGGTAAACCAATTATGCCTACCCGCGCTGTAGAGGCCCTACAGTCTACCGACGAAGCGATGGCGAAAACGGCCTCCGCGATAGAAACGGTCGAGCTCAGCGAGGTCCCTCAAGTAGCCACCGACGCTATTAACAAGATCGAGACCACGTTCAGCGAAAACGAAATACTCAACGATGACACACCGTTACCTCTTCGCGAACTCCGTGGACTCGATAAGACTCTGCAAACGGTCCGGGGCGAACTGGTCCTTAACCTCTCCAAACTCAAGGCGCTGGATGAACATATCGCGCTAGAAGAAAGAAAACTGGAGGAAGCCGGTGGCGATAGAGAATCTACCGAGCGGATCACCGAACGCCTGCAGTCGTTGCGGGATGAAAGAGCAGCTTGTTTGGAGGCTGCCTCGACTAACCGTGAGGCTCTCCGCACCCAAATAAGTCGGATCCGCGAAACAATCTCGAGGGTCCTGCACGAGAGGACGACACTCGGTGAGCGTCTTCGCACTCTGTTCAGAGAACAGGGCATCACGATAGCAAGCATCCTCGCGGCTATCGGCATGACTATATCGACCATAGTTTTAGCTTTCACTGGTGGTNCGGCGCCACCACCCGCGCCAGCACCCACACCACCACCCGTGCCATCCGGTGGAGCCAAGTGTGGGTAAAAAAACAACTAAAAGCCCTCGCCAGTCTCCTGGCTAAATTAGCCGAAAAGTCGGCTGCCGCACTACCTGGACTGATCGGAAGTATCGTTTCTTACTTGCTATCTATATTATCAAAAACGGCCGGATGGCTAGCTAAAAATTATTGGGCTCTAATAGTGGCAATCGCCGGTCTCCTACTATTCTTCGCCAGAGAGTTCCTAAAACCAAAGCGTAAATAGTCCGATCGCCACGAGGGCAACGACGAGCGCTAATTTCTCCTCCTCGTGTGTTGTGCTTCCAATCTCGATTGGTGTTTCCGCTCCTGTTCCAATTTAAACATTGTTGATGATTGGATTAGGGGGACTCGATGGTGCATCCAATTTACGAATTGGGGGTACTGGGTTCAACTTCAATCCCGATTGTGTTGAGGGAGGTGTATCCATTTTGTGAATTGTGGGTTTTATGAAATCTTTTTCAAATTTATTTGAATTTTCACCTCCGCTCACGATCATGTTGGGGGTGCGCTTGATGATATCCGTGTTCACGTTACCGTTGTGGCCGATTTTTTGATTGGCGGTGGCGATTACGATTTGATTATTGTAACCGTCAACCGGGTCGTCTCGTAGTATCATATTGCTCGGCGCCATATAAAGACCTATTCCAAATATATAGTCTACTGAAGTGCTGGCATTCTGCAAAACGTCTTGATAATTCTGGATCGCCTTCTCCAGGTCCACCCTAGCTGAGATGGCGTCCTCTACAAGTGCCAATAATTGTTTTTGCGCGTCAAACGCCGTTCCGACTCCTATTATAGAACTGCGAGTTTGCTTCTGTGCGCCGAGGATGGCCCAGACATATGTGCGAATGGAGTCGTTGATGCGGGTAACACCGGCCTGAGTAAATCCAGTGCTTTTATCTAACATAAATGATCCCCACGCGGTATTTACCCCGCAGGTTGTTGAATGAAACCAACGTGGGCCGATTTGAAAGACCATGGTACTGGTGGCACGAAGTCGGTATTCTTTGGTTTTATTGGTGGTGGTGGATCCTTTGGGTGCTTCACAAACCCCATACCCGTTATGTAAACGTCACCTAAACCGAAAGTGTACCAGAATTCTTTCTGTCTCCAGTCCGCGTCTTTTGAAACGTTAAATTCGTTACACAGTCTTTCAAAACGCCATACGGTCGTATGCGTTGGAAAATAAATGGGATCCCACCGGCGTCGTCTTGAGGTAGTGAAATACCTAGTTCTTTGATAATCCTCCTAATAGTATAATACGCATGAAAGTTGTAGACACTTCGGAGCATGACATTCTTGGATGTCAGATGTTATTTATGTGAAACTCCACACCCGGCTGTTGCGCACCATACAGCGAAATTTATTTGGTTCTGCCAAAACTGCATCGGTGTTGCTTTCCACCCGTTTACCGCCTCCACCACCCGTTTACCGCCTCCATCGTAGTAATCTTGGGCAGCCTATATTGTTCAAAGATGTTAGGGAAATTGGTGGCAAAGCCACTGTCCGGTCTAACCGTTACGGTTGGGTGTACAAGGGGGTTAACAACGTCTTTTTGCGTGTATTTACCTCCGACCGCGTACTTTGCATTAGAATTAAAGCTAAATGCTTTGGTATCCATTGAAAGATATTATTATGTTTGCTACTATCACTAATGTTCAAAAAGGGAGTTGTGAACTTCAAAAGTTAATAGACAACTGCTGCGGTCACTCTCGCAATCTCGAAAGCCACGGGGCTCACGACATTGACCGTTGAGAGGCGTTTAAGGATCTCACCGGGGTTGGGCTCACTGTTAGAATTTAAAATAACATACCCTTACAACGATGACGGAGTGTTTGATCCGGGCGAGCACGTCGGCACGACCCCAGTAAACTTCGCCGTCACGAAACTCTCGGGGTGCACCTGGATCGGGTGAACACATCGTACAACACGGTAGACGGCACTCCCAGCACATTACTGAAAGCCGTGCCCGCCAGCGACTGTTTCTTTGGTGAGACCCTGACCTTAGACTTCCCACACCCCGAGATGAAAGTTTTGGAATCGGGACACATCCACGAGTTGAAGATTTCTGTTCTTGATGATAAAGGGCGAGAGTTGAAGAACGATTACCCGATTTCGGTCGTCCTAGAAATTTCAAATTAATTAATTTTAAGAAAATTATTTAGAATTAAACGCATGTTCGTAATTTATATATATATATATATTATTGAAATGAGTATATACGGACCAGGTAGTTCTTCCAATTCCAATCGGGATTGGGTGACAAATTCAAAGAATTTGGAACCGGCAGAAGGGGGATTCATCCCGACAGAAGGCGACTTTTTAACTACCCAAAAAAACAAAGGCCTTGATCAATAGAACTATATCGGTGGCCACGGACGAGATTCACAAGAGTCTACTATCACAACTTAGAGAATATGCCCTGGCTGTGAATACACAAAGTCGTGAGGAAACGCATACGGAACTAAAAATAACCAAATTTCGAAAAGAGGCCCGGATGGGGATTGATAAAGTCCGAGAAGACCACCAGGCGGACCTTACGGAGGCTTATGATGCGTTGCTCTTAGAGGACTCCCTCATCAGAGAAGCGACACTTACTGAATTAGACGGGAAAATAATCGATTTTCGAAAAGAGACCCGGTTGGGTATTGAGGGAGTCCGAGAAGACCGCCAGGCGGACCTTACGGAGGCTTATGATGCGCTGCGCTCAGAGGACTCTCATCAGAGAGAAGCGGCACTTACCGAACTAGGAAAACAAATAACCAAATTTCGAAAAGAGGCCAGGTCGGGTATTGAGAAAGCCCGAGAAGACCACCAGGCGGCCCTTGCGAAGGCTTATGAGGTGTTGCGCTCAGAGGACTCTCTCATCAGAGAAGCGGCACTTACTGAACTAGATAAAAAAATAACCAATATTTCGAAAAGAGACCCGGTCGGGTATTGATAAAGTCCGAGAAGACCACCAGGTGAACCTTGCGGAGGCCATTGCGGAGGCGTATGATGTGTTGCGCTTAGAGGACTCTCTGAGCAAAGAAGCGACACTTACTGAACTAGACGGAAAAATAGCCGAATTTCTGAAAGAGACCAGGTCGGGGGTTGAGGGGGTCCGAGAAGACCACAAGGAGGCCATTGCGGAGGCTTATGGGGCGTTACGCTCAGAGGACTCTCTCAACAGAGAAGCGGCACTTACTGACCTATACGAAAAAATAACCGAATTTCGAAAGGAGGCCCGGTTGGGGGTTGAGGGGGTCCGAACGGGTATTGATAAAGTCCGAGAAGACCACCAGGCGGCCCTTGCGAAGGCTTATGAGGTGTTGCGCTAAGAGGACTCTCTCATCAGAGAGGCGGCGGTTGCTGAACTAGACGGAAAAATAACCGAATTTCGAAAGGAGGCTCGGTTGGGGGTTGAGGGGGTCCGAACGGGTATTGAGAAAGCCCGAGAAGACCACCAGGCGGCCCTTGCGAAGGCTTATGAGGTGTTGCGCTCAGAGGACTCTCTCATCAGAGAAGCGGCGGTTGCCGAACTAGACGGAAAAATAACCGAATTTCAAAAAGATGCCCGGTCGGGTGTTGAAAAAGCCTTAGAAGGCCACCAGGCGACCATTACGGAGGCTTATGATGCTTTGCGCTCAGAGGACTCTCTCATCAGAGAAGCTGCACTTACTGCACTAGACGGGAAAATAACCGAAGTTTCCGATAAACTGAAACATGCTCGTAGAGCCGCGACAAAAGCGCTTGAGGAGACCGCTGAAAAGGTTCGTGCTGAGGCCCATACCTCTATCGGGGGGCTTGCCGGATTGTTAAAAACAATGAAAACGCAAAAACGTGTGATCACAGTTTGGGCTGAGAAGCGGGGCTCATTGGTTGAGGGGCTCCCTGAATATTCGTTCGGTGCCAAAGCGAGTAATAAATATGGGGGATACACCATGACAGCTCCAGGTACACTTCTCCGAATGGCGGTCTGCTCGGTTAATGCTAATGGTAAACCTGTGGGCGGGGTCACGATAAATCTCGTAGTAGATGGGGAAGAACGGGCAATTGGAGTCACTAAACCCTCTGGAGATAGTTCGTCGGTGGTTTTGTTCGCCGGTGATGATCTAATTAGACTTTCTGAAGGTAGTGTTATTAACTTTGTTACGAAAATCGCTGGCCCAGAGAGTTCTTCCACTATTGTCTCATTACTAATTGAACTTAATTTGTAAATACTAATATATTGAAAATCATGAACGAATCACCGCTTCCAATTGTCAATACCACTCCATCAACACTGTGTCCAATTAACGAAAGAAGTTCAGATTTTAGGTTAAATAATATCGTCGCTATGCAGGATATTTTAGTTAGAGAATATAGAAATAGAAAAAGACACGCTAAAAAATATAAGCGCGCGGCGAATATAGCTGAAGCATCTAGTACGGTTCTGGCAAGTTTATCTGTAATGAGTGGTGCGGGTACTGCTGCAACGCTATCTACAATTGTAACGGTTCCACTTGCAGGGGTTTTGAGTGGAATTACCGTTTTATCTGGAATACTTTGTATGGTAATTAGGGCGTCGTGTGGAAAACTCGAGAAAAAATGTAGAAAACATGATAGAGTATCCGTTCTCGCCAGGTCTAAGAAAAATAGCATCGACGTTATAGTGTCCAAAGCGTTGGCCGATAAGAAAATATCAAATTTTGAGTTTGAATCCGTAGTGGAAGAAATGGGGAGATATGAAAAATTAAAAAATGATATTAGAATCAAAGCACACGCCACCATGCCCAAGCTTGAGTGTACTGATTGGGACAAATTTAGGGTAAAACTATTGCTTAAAGGAGACCTGTCCGAATATGAATGTAGTAATGCTTCATATAGAATCGTTCAACTACTCTTTATCACACGGAACGCTAAGCGAATTGCAAAAACAAGGAATAATAACGTTAATTCCGAAGAAAAGCAGTGATTTGTCAATATTAACAAACTGGAGACCAATAATATTACCAAGATTATAAAATAGCATCTCTAAGGCTATCGCAAATCGAATACAAAATGTCCTGCCGCCCATAACCGATTTTTCACAAACTGGATTTCTCAAAGGAAGATACATATGAGAAAACATTAGAACACTTTATGAATCAATTGACTATTTAAACGAAACTGACTCGCCAGGGTTATTTTTATTTGCAGACTTCGAAAATGCCTTTGATACCATTGAGCATACATACCTCTTAAAATATTACAACGTTTTAATTTTGGCAATGATATTTTAAAATGGGTTGAGCTTTTTTACACCGATGCAAAAAGCTGTGTTACAAATAATGGATATCTATCGCATTTTATCTCAATAGATACAGATGAAAGACATGGCTGTCCGTTATCACCTTACCTATTCATTATTGCCATTGAAATACTATCTCAAGCAGCTATAAACGAAACAGATATTACAGGTGTCAAAATCGACAACATAGAAATAAAAAATACAATGTTTGCTGGCGATGCAAGTTTCATGACAGATGGTACAAAAAAGTATTTTGAAAAGTTAATTTACATAATTGATGAATTTAATAAAATATCTTGCCTCAAACTTAACACAAACAAAGTCTACTATATTAAGAGTGGGTGCATTAAAAATACAAATATTATGTTCTGCCCTAACAAGAATTTCATTTGGACTTCAAATAGTGCAAAAACATTAGAAATTACCTTCTCGAATGACATTAGCGCTACATATGAATATAACATGCTGTCAAAAATAATATAGTTTGAGCAGTGTTTAGATAAATGGAAAAGAAGAAAATTAAATTTACTTGGAAAAATTCCTGTAATCAAGACATTTACAACTACAACATTAATATACCCACTAACAGAGCTGCATGATCCTCCAGAAAATACGATTAAGCGAATTAAAAATAAACTATTTCAATTTGTATGGGACAATAAACCGGAAAAAAAGAAAAAAAGAGATACGATCATTCAATCTTATGAAAAGGGTGGTCAAAAAATGTTAGACATATAAAGTTTTATAACTTCGATTAGACCTTCATGGGTCAACATGATAATCGACACAAACAATCAAGGCAAGTGGAAAAAGATATATGAAAACAGACTTAATAGATATGGTTAAACCTTATCTTTGCATTACGTAAACATTGTATTAGTGAGCGTACCCCCACTACACCCCCAGTTATCTATGTAAACAGGGGTTCTAGTGAGGTGCCCGCGCAATAGGTAATGCGGTCAAATAGGTCACGATGCAATGACTATTTTCGATCAATAAATTATGTTTTAAGCGATTGTAATGTGTATTTTCAATATTTATATTATTAAAATGTATTATATCGGTGCTCCTTTAAGCAATATTTGTATATTTTAAATGTATTGATGTTCTCATGAAGCGCATGCATATAAGTATTAATTAATCCAGCTTATATTGAGGCAAATCACACAGCCTTACTACATAGTGCTGGTGTATAAACCATATTATCGTATATTATTCATAAGTATATCACTATTAAACATTAATTACAATATGTATGCATATTATTAAAACAGTAGATGCTACCGCTGTTTCGCTATATGTGATATTTATAACAAAATGTTTGTTTCTTCGTCCGCGTACGGATTTCTGACACACAAAGCGCCATTTTCAGTTCATATTTTTACCTGTGCATATGAACCGGACTAAGTTTAAACAACGCTCGATTCCGTCCAATTCACATTTCTCAGCAGAATGTAGACTAACTACATAAGTAATGCTGCTAAATAAGTGTTAACGGCTGGAACATGGTCATCACTAAAAGGAAGAAACCACAGTCGTATTATTGAAAAATAAGATTTACCTGAGACCTCATGGGGGCCGCCATTAATCCAGTGTAAGCAATAGACCGCGTGATCCCATTCTCTGAGTAGCCCCCGCTTAGTGAAATGGTGTGCTAATCATGATATTATGTACCCCAATAATTGGAAACGGCTTGAATTTCTCGGTAAAAATTACGAAAATCATGAAAAAAATAACGATGAATATTTAACATTGGATAGGCGTAAACGGTATTACTCTCTCATCGGATCGTCAGTTGTCGTCGATAGTGATGTAACGTACTGATCTGGTCTTAATTTATTGTCGACTTTCAACGTCATTTACAGAATATATGCTGATTTTGGAAATAAATAACGGCAAATTACGATGACGTCTGCTCTGAAATATCTGTCAACTTGCGGACGTAATTTAAAGAAATCGATTATATTTTAATAAACATGATAAAGGCTACATCTGTGATGAGATAATTACGAATGTATGTATGGTCATTGGCTACACCCGACACATTACACAAATTTAATTATAAATACACGTCGCTTTGTGTGGAAAACAATCCATAACGCGCAGTCGTGTGACGAGGTGTTGATCTGATGACACCACACAGCTGTAAATGTTGACCCTTAGGCAATGTTTTGAAATTGACGTGTCGTTTTGATGTGTGCCGCACAGTTCACTGTCGGAGACATGACAATTAACGGATATACTCTCGATTATGCACATATATATTAGCCGGCTGGTTATTTGAAAAGAAAGTAGTTCAGTACACCTTCGTCGATATTTTTTTTAGAAAATCAGTAATATTTCCGTAAATGGTGTTGAAAAGTTGACAAAATTTCTATCACCGTATTTAGTTTTGCCGATATTGTATTAAACATCAGTAATATTTTCCGTAAATGTTGTTGAAAATTGACACAAAATATATAGCCGCATTTCTCAGATATTCGTTTAGAAAATCACCAATATTTTCCGTAAATGGTGTAAATGCAGCGCTCACGCGGAATTCAAATAAAATAAAAAATAATAATTTAATAAATAGACGCCGAAGGCTACTGTGTTTGCGGCCAGTGAATTCTGGTCGTGGTAGCCACAGGCGCAGTCCGAACAGTGTTATGATCAGATGGAGGACAATAATTATTTCAAATTCCTGAAAAAATGTTTGCTATCTGAAAATTAATTAATTGTGACAGCCAAAAAAATATATTTTGGGACAGTAGCAAATTATATGGTATAGACAGTACCTCAAACTTAAAATAGCAGTAACAAACTGTCTGTGTATATATTATTTAAAGACGGACACCTTCATTTTTTGGTAAGTTTCTATCAATTTATAGCTATTTTTATTAAAATCATAAAATTGTGAAAATATTAAAATCACAAAAATAATATATGTGGAGAAAAAAATATATACCAAGTCGAGGTTTGAACCCCCGACCCTTTCGGGAATCGGTAATTAAATCATAGAAGTCGGCGACCTTAAACTCACGGCTATTGCACCATTTACGACAGTTACATTTGTACAGAAGTGCTATCAGTATTACGCAACCATTTGAACGTAATAATTATTAAATTATTTGCAACTCCATCTACAACAATACCGTTACAGCGACACGCTATTGAAACAACATGTATTAGTACCCATAACATAACAAAGTAATGTATCATTGTATATCACAGGAGATAGATTAAGACTATATATACTAATAAACAGAACAATGCGCTTGGCTCGTATGAAAATAGTTCGCGTGATAGTTGTGTATTTTGATTATTTCCCTTGCCGAAAGTTGTTCACTGATTTATTAATTCCAAATAAGACGTGTTTGCGTAATGTGATTGTAACATAAAACACGAAGATATAAAGCACATGTGTCAAGACAACGCATTTTTAAATAACGTCTTGAAAGCATGGGCACGTATAAATTATTCTAACGAAAACTAAATTGTATCCAAATAAATCATTTGGCATAACTCAAATATAAAGCATCAAAATAAAAAATTATTTAAAAAAAAACTGATATGAAAAAGGAATTAAATATATTGAACAACTATATGATTACAGAGCAAATGCTTTTTTACGATTTGCAGATTTTGCAGAAATATTTAATAATTTTTATACGAAATGAAAATTTCATAAAATATCAATTTATTCTAAACAGCATAAGTTCAGTATGGAGTGTACTCATGTGCAACACTTTTGGTCACAGCTTAGACCGTTTTTAGACAATAAAGACATGAATTATACAGTGAATTGTCAGATCATCTCTCTAGGACTTAATGACAAATCGCAGTTGGCACAACAATTTGATTTTATCCTTATATTAGCAAAATTCGTCATTATTAAATGCAAATATGAACATCATAGAATTTGAACAATTTCTAAACTATTTGAAGCACAGAATAGCCTTAGAAGAAGAAATAGCCATTAAACAAATATAAAATAAAATAACATAATATTAAGTGGGGTAGGTTTGACAATTAATATGTTTATAGCTCCATATAACTATCAAGTACATTGTTTACACACTCATGTAAAATAGTAATCATGCTAAGTGTATCTGAATTGTGTACGAGGTATCACCATAGGGGAGGGATATCTTTATTTCCTTTCATTCTACTATATATTTCTGACTATTTCTCTAAAACAAATCACTCGAAAATACACTATGTACTTCATGTAATGTCAAATGTTTTGTGTTATATATGCATGTGAAAATATATGATTGTACATGTTGTATTTAAACATGAATAAAATCTAATGAAAAAAATGAACTCCCTGAACAGTTTTTGACATTTTCAATCATGAAAAGACAGCACAATGAAATGAATGACAGTGAAACCCATCTCAATTAAACACAATGGGGTCGCCAGGGTGTACGGTTTAGAGGGGTTCTATTGTATGTCAAAGTCAGGAATATATACGTTACTGAGAACAGGGTTTCCTTCAGGATCAGTGAGATAATTGTATGTTATAGCACCTGTGTGATTAACTTCATCACAGTATCACCCTTTTGAAATGTTGGCTCACGTTTGACACGGTATCTATTTAAGGTAGTAGGTCATATATAGATACACTCAGCTCCAATGAAAATTGTTTCATAAGAGTGATGTGATATATGAATATAACATATGTAAATATTGTCTTATTACTATATACTATATGGCCATCTCCCCCATCTTTGTATGTACAAACCATCGTACAGTTTCATCAGTTCGTGCGTTTGACACATACAGCAAATACTATGAAATTAAACCAAATACAATTTGGTGCAATACATAATAGACATGTATGACAACGGCAAGCTATACATATTATGCCAGGAGATATCTGAACGTTTCTCCCATCAATCTCAAAATAAATTTTGATGTGTAAACTTTTCAATCTGATGCACAGCCTATGTTAGTGTACACGTTTCCCATAGGTAAAGCCATATATACTCGCATAGTAGGTGAGTAAATACCAAGGACAATACACTCGGGTAACAGCTTACATGTCACTGGATTTGATAGCTAATAACAAAGTACAGTAGTGCGTATATATGGTATGTGTTGTGTGGTTTGCCAGGTAAAAGTGATACACTGTGCGATGTTCTGTGTATGAGGCTATCTATAATGGTGGTTCATGTAGTTAAAAACACAGGCACAAACCTGTCCAGAAAATGGACATAGTTTACAATTTGGTGTAATATAATGGATAGGGGTCCGTTCTTCTGCCTTTTCTACATGTATTAGCTACATTATATCATAAGTTTTACTTCACATTTTGAGTTCTTTGTCAAATGGCAGACCAGGTGAAACTTGCTGATGGCAGGAAAATACAAAGATGGCCGACTTGGCCACTCCAATTACCGAATATGGCGTTAAAATTAAGAATAATCTTGTTTTACGTATTTTTGTAGCAATTACTGGAACACCAATATTACGATAATGGGCGTTTGCATTATGAATGTATAGAAGGTGTAAATACACCAGTGTAGACTAATATAAACCTTGATCAAAAGTAAGATCCGTGTAAGAGTAGCATGTTTTACGTCGATATATACGCCGGATTCCTCACGAATTCGCATTCAGCTATATGCAGAAGATACTGCAGATTTGCGCCTAGTAACCGGCACAAGAATTGTGCATCGTTTACTGGAAGAAAATGCGATTATCATGTTTATGCGATGGTTATAAGTATGTCTGAGCGTCATCTCGTCAGTAAACCATCGCTTGTTACGAAATATTTTACCATGGTGCGGAGTGCAACACCGGTCATGCTACGACTGATCGCCGATAATAAAATATAACCTTACATAAAATCACTGAACGGCAATCACTGGTATATACGGTGGCACAGAGGGGACATGGAAATATCTTTACTATCACATGTAGTTTCTAAAAGGAAAATTACCGAATATGGCGTTAAAATTAAGAATAATCTTGTTTTACGTATTTTTGTCGCAATTCCTGGAACAGCGATATTGCGATAATGGGCGTTTGCATTATGAATGTATAGAAGGTGTAAATATACCAGTGTAGACTAGTATAAACCTTGATCAAAAGTAAGATCCGTGTAAGAGTAGCATGTTTTACGTCGATATATACGCCGGATTCCTCACGAATTCGCATTCAGCTATATGCAGAAGATACTGCAGATTTGCGTCTAGTAACCGGCACAAGAATTGTGCACCGTTTACTGGAAGAAAATGCGATTATCATGTTTATGCGATGGTTATAAGTATGTCTGAGCGTCATCTCGTCAGTAAACCGGCACGTTTTACGACATGTTTTACCATGGTGCGGAGTGCAACGCCGGTCATGCTACGACTGATCGCCGATAATAAAATATAACCTTACATACAATCACTGAACGGCAATCACTGGTATATACGGTGGCACAGAGGGGACATGGAAATAGTTTTTACTTTCGCGTGCACACGCAATAGCTATTGAGTGAGCACGCGATATACATGGGCGTTATGTACCACTTGGAGTATACAATACGTTTATACATACGGACATACCGGCTGATTATCACAAATTGTATTACATAATCCTCCCTAGCTCAATTGGTACGTAGTCGGACAATAATCGAACCATCTCTCTTCCGGCGCCGCTTTTGTTGTTTTGTAGGTTCATTGCCATCTATTTAGAGACTACCATGCTACATGTATACTGTATATGAGCCAGTACATGGGAAACAATACCACTTGGTAATGCCACCCAGGGTATCTCCAGACCAGCCTACACCTATTATATAAAAAGGCATGGAATGTGTCATTAAATTTCTTTATCAAAGCCATAAATAAATGTACCACTGAAAGTAACAAGTAGACACTCGCTGTAGGTTTATAACAAAGTTAAAGGCGACCGCCATCCATTATCAGTGTGCAGTGTGCAGTCTGTGCCTCTTATAGAATCAAAATTAAAAAATATACACCAATGTTCAGTACATAAGAGCCAACGCATGCAAAAACTTACAACTTGGCATTTGCAAACAACATAAATATATGTTTCTCGGAGTCATAATTTATTAAAAAAAATAGGTGTACCCTGGGTGACATTACCAAGTGGCATTACCAAGCTATCGCGTGCGCACGTGCGAACGTGCGCACGCAAAACCTATTGTATGCGCACGCGAAAGTAAACAATAGTTCCATGTCCCCTCTGTGCCACCGTAGGTATAGCAAGTTATCTTAAAAAAAACTTTCATATCCGGGCATATGACCCAGAAATTTGTCACGTAAATGACCTTTGGCCTGTTTTCGATTCCGAACATACTATTAGTTGCACGGCACACGAATCGTCAAATTGTTTCTTTAACCCTTTGAACCGAAAAGCCAGCTATAGCGGCGTTTGCAAACAGTGCCGATCCAGATGAACCAGATCGTAACGAGCCGTCTCATCAGGGTCTGTCTGCACTGTTTGCAAGCAATTTTCATATTTTTGAGGAAATAACACTCTAAATGGACTAGTCTGAAATCATTTTGTGATGGTTGGATTGGTTGCAAAATTAATATAGCATAACATAAGACAATGCTGGGTCTGGGCCAACATGATAAACAGGGTTCTGCATGTCGCTTTGCTGATTATATCATTTCTCAGAGAGCAACAATACTATGGAGAGCCCGGGGATGGCACACACCCTGGCCGGCCAAAGGGGTCGCCGTGTCTCCCAGTCTGGTGTACTTGGAACTCGATCGGAGCAAGTTCAATCGCAAAAAAAATATCTCTTGCCTGAAAGCTTTAAGTTTTATAAGGTGGCGCCGACGGAACAACAGGCGCTGCCGGGCAGTATGGCGGTGGGACCTCCCCCGCAGTCAGACACGCGAACAAGCATATCACGTCCCGAGTCGGGCGAGAAGAGTTCGCCTTACGTCCGCCCGGCCCTCCATGAGTTTGTTTACGTCGTCATAAACGTAAATTAAATAAATAAATAAATAAATGCTCTAGGCGAGGTTCGAACGCACGTAAACAAAACAATTTTGGAGGAGGTGTTAAAGTCCACAGTCCACAATCCACAATCCACAGCACCCCCAGCCTTCGACAACCCTAACCACATATGGCGAAACTGTTATACTCTCTGGGAGGTGTGCGAAGAATGGCACAATAACCGGTCCGTTATGTCAAGGGGCGTCCCCCAAGACAGGTAGTATGTGTTAATTTCTCATATATTAAGCTAACAGTGTGTTGTGCAATACCCTGGTAACTTCCGGTTTCTAAACTAACGGGAGATAAATCGAAATGGTTTAATTCGCACAACTCACACGATGTGAACATAATTATATCTATTTTAGCCAAGTATTTCGCTTGTCGATAATACAACTATCATATGTACATTGCACAACGCTTATAAGTAGTGTTTATATATATAGCTTCCGGGTTTATGTATGTATTTCATAGACGTTATTTTCACTCTTCTCCGCGGAGGACGAGTTTGTTTTTAACTCTTCGTCTGCGGACAGGTGGCCTTGCTCCGGATGTCCTCTTTCATGACCTGATACCTGTCCCATTCAGTCTTAAACTCATCGTTCGAAATTGCATTGTCCGAGAAGGCCTGGATAGGTGCTAATAGCCGGATTTGTTTGTTGCTCTATGACCAGGAAGTTTTGCATGAATGTAGATATACACTGGAATAAAAGCGATATACTACGCAAAGTATGGTGGGTGGCGGGTACATGTCTGGGCGATAATCACGGTGGTGTACTTGTAATTCGATCGGAGTAAGTACACTCTACCATAAGATGGCCGGTGTCTCCTTTTAGACATACCCGCACTAGTAGGTATACCTGAAGATAATGAAAGGTAAAAACATTGCCACTGGCTCGTTCTAAGCTCCACGGAGCTATGTGGTCGTAGATGTCGTAGCTGTCTTGGGGACCACTGTAAAATTCACATTGCCAGACTTCGGAAAGGTCGTGGCACAAAGCCATGCACAAAATGTGGAATATGTGTTACGAACTGTTCATCGTTGTCAGGCTTGCGGGTATATGAATGAGAAGGTTAAGGCCTGGCAGCGAAAGACGGCGGCCTTCGAGAATGAGTTTCTGTGCCTGGCTTCGATAGATGCCTTCTGAATTCCTATTATATATACCTTTCCTTCTTGGCATACCCGACCAACAACACAAGTACCATGGATGCCTACATCCATCAACTGCTTGCAGAAATGCAGGCACCCGAGCCTCTCTCTGACGCTGTTAAGAACATCATCGATGAGTCCATCCCGGAAGCGGTGAAGAGGCGATTACTCAAGCCCCTGCTTCCAGGCGCTGCAAGCAGCTACTGACCTTCCCCGAAACCTCGGCCAAACGTTCAGAGGAAACGGAAGGCAATTCAGAAGGAGTTTGACCCAATACCCCCTCAAAAATCAATCGGAACAACGCAAGACTACCAGAAGGAGATTCCTAAGCTGTACGAACAATAATAAAAAAGACTGATGAGCTAGTCTTCAGGAGGACCCCTTTTGTGATAAAGAAAGTTTCTGATTTCCAGGGGCACCTACTTGCCGCAGACCCAAGAGCCTTCCTAGAGGGCGTACGCCCCGATATCCGCCAAAAACTCAGCGAAGAGATTAAAGCACTCAATGGAGTCAAATTTCAGTTTGCTTTAAAGCTGCAGTTTCAGAAAGGTGGGCCAGATTGCGCTGAGGAGTTAACAGACCATGTGCTCCGCTACAAGCAAGAGGCTCTCCTATAGGTTGATGAAATCGATGATGATCTGGACAAGGCCTTACCACACCTCCTAGACATTCTCGAAAAATGGACGCAGATAGGCTCCGGGTGGGTTGCTGATGGAGTCACCATTCTGTGGTTAGACATTGCTCGCTATCAGCCATTGAAAGGATGTTCCTATATCCCACTGCCTGCAGCAGCCAAAAACAAAAAGGCCGTAGTCAATGTCAAAAACAAAGATGACAACTGCCTCTGATAGGTCGGCTATATTTCCAGTTGCTCATGGGAAGCACGCCTATAGGACAACGCAGTATCCTACAATGGATGCCCCCACACCTATCTAACAGATCGAAAAACAGAAGGTATAAAAACAGAATAACCTGGCCATCAATGTCTTTGGCTGGCAAAAGGGTGTTATCGTCCACCAGCTCAGTAAGCAGCATGAAGATATGCATAGAATCAACCTACTACTGATTGAGAAGGCCGGCAAGTTGCACTACACATGGATCAAGGACCTCAATCGACTTCTCTTCCAAGAACATCACAACAACAGGCGCAAGCACTTCTGTGAGAGATGTCTCAACGGTTACTGAAGAGAAGACTTGCTGGAGGCCCGTAAACCAGAGTGCCAGGTGATCGGGCAAACGGCGGTGAGGGTGGAGATTCCTGAAAACGGGAAGAACAAGCTGGTCTTCCAAAATCACAGCAAACAGCTCCCAGTTCCCCTACATCATCTACGCGGACTTCGAGGCCCTCACCACCAAGGTCGAGGGACCCGAGCTCGACCCAACGAAGAGCAATACCCAGAAGACACAACACTACGAGGCATACAGCTACTGCTATGTGGATGTGCGATCCTGATACAAGCCATCTCCAAGGTGGAGGGCTAGGTAGGTCATCTGTATCCCCAGCAACACAGAGAAATACATCTCCTTCTCACTCGGACAACTCTGGTTCATCGACAGCGCACAGTTCCTGATGGCAGTTTGAACCAGCTTGTCGAAACAAACCCACTTGAAAACTGTCGAATAACGTCCAGGTTCGATCCCCACTGTGAACGGCGCGATCTCCTGCTGCGCTAGGGCATCTACCCATACGAGTATATGAACTATTTGGAGAGGTTCACCGAGCTCCAGCTTCCTTCCGCCGAGGGAAGCCTTCTACAGCAAGCTGTCCCACGAAAATATAACGAAGGCCGACTACGACCATGCTCTAAAGGTATGGAATGCCTTCGGGTGCCGCACCCTTGGGGAATATGTGGAGGTACCACGACCTCTACAACCGCACGGCGGACGTCTTTAAGGCATTTAGAAAGACCTGCTTGCGGTAGCACGACCTGGATCCTGCACACTACTACACAAGCCCCGGACTCTCGTGGGACGCGTTACTCAAAACGACTGGAGTAGAGCTCGAGCTGCTCACGGATTACTATCAGCATCTGTTTATTGAGAAGGGGATGCGTGGTGTGTCTCTATGGTCTCGAAGCGCTACGCAAACCCAACAACCCCAGCGCAAGCGCGGAGGGGTATGACCCTTCAAAGCCCAACAGCTACATCCTATACTTGGACGCCAACAATCTGTACGGTTGGGCGATGAGCCAGCCTCTGCCAATAGGTGGTGTCCAGTGGGTGGAAGACTACGATGGGCTCACAGAGGCAATAATAGACAATCCTGTCGGCAGCCCCGATGGCTATATAATCGAGGTAGACCTGGAATATCCTGTAGAACTGCACGAAGCGCACAACGCATACCCGCTGGCGACGGAGCGTATGGTTGTTCAAGAAGAGTGGACGTCTGAGTATCAACGCAACCTTCTAGATGTTGTGGTGACACCTACAGAGGTTGAAATGCTGGTCCCAAACCTCCACGACAAGGAACGCTATGTGCTCCACTACTGGAACCTGTAGTTGTACCTCTCCCTCGGCATGCGTCTCAAGAAGATTCACCCAGCGCTCCGCTTCGATCAGAGCCCTTGAATGGAGCCCTACATCAGGATGAACACCGAGCTCCGAAAAGAAGCAGTCAGCGCCTTCGAGAAGGACCTGTATAAGCTGATGAACAACTCTGTATTTGGAAAATACCATGGAGAAACTCCGCAAGCCAGTTGATCTCAAGCTCGAATAAGGAGCACAAACTGCGGCGTCTGATCGCATGCACAGCCTTTGCACGGGCAAACGTCTTCGATGATGACCTTGCGGCGATCCAAATGCACAAGAGCTGCCTGGTGCTCAATCGGCATGTGTACATCGGGATGAGTATCCTCGACATCTCAAAGCATCTGATGTGCGACTTATACTACAACCACTTGAAGGTCCAGTATGGGGACAGCTGTCAGCTCCTCTACACAGACATAGACTCCCTCCTTCTCGAGTTCCAGACCGAGGCCGTGTACATGGCGGCAGACAGGCACCTCTATGACACGTCCGAGTACGCTAAGGACCACTCGCTCCACTGCACGGTGAACATGACGGCCCTAGGCAAAATGGATGGATCAGTGCGTTGGGCGCCCCATCGACGAATTCGTCGGTTTGCGCCCCAAGATGTACTCGATCCTGGCAGAAAAAATATCAAGAAGGCCAATGGAGTGAAGAAGTCGGTCGTGAAGAAGCAAGTCCACCACGAGCAATACAATGAGGCCATCTTCGGCAAGAAGACATTCCGCCACGGGATGGATGTGTTGAGGTCCGAACGTCGCCATGTCTACGCCAAGCGCCTAAACAAGGTTTCCTTGGCCCCATTCGACAGCAAGCGCTGTATCACTGAAAACCGCGTGGACACCCTAGACTAGGGCCACAAGGATGCTGGTGCTAGTGCTGTGGCAGAATCACAGATTGACGAAATGGAAACAGTCAATCTCAACGAGGTCCCGCGTGTAGCTACCGATGCTATTCGCACAATGGACACCACGTTCAGCGAAAATGAGATAGACGAAATACACAGCAAGATGGATGACCCACCGTTAAACCTTCGCGAACTCCGGGGACTCGATAAGGCTATGCAAACAGTCCGGGCCTGCTAACGAACAACCTCGCTCAACTCTCGGCGTTGGATTATCATATCGCACTAGAACAACGAAACCTGAAAGAAGCCCATGATGACGAAGATAGGCAGCGGATCACTGAACGTATTCAGGCGTTGCAGTGTGAAAGAGAAAGTCGCGTGGAGGCTGCCTCGATTAACCATGAGGCGCTCCACAGGCGTTGGCTGTGCGGCTCGGTTTTACAACAACATACTGCGGCAATAGAGGATGGTTTGGGCAAGGCGAGCACGTCGGCGACGGGCCCGTGGGCTTCGCCTCCACGAAAACCCTCCGTTTTCACATGGAGCAGCTGAACACCACCTATAACTCGGACAATGGGGTCCCATCCATCCTATTTAAGCTTGTGCACGCCAGCACCTGCTTCTACGGGGAAACCCTGACCTTGGACTTTCCAACCCATGAGATGAAACGCTTAGAGTCGGGGCACGTCCATGAATTGGAGTTATCCGTCCGAGATGATAGTGGACGAGTATTAGACAATCACAACTTCCCGATTTAAGTTGTTCTTAAAATTATATCGAAATGAGTATAAATGAGTATATACGGCCCAGACTCCCGCGACGCGGGCACAGACAGCAATGATGGGGCGGCAATGAGAAGGATAGAGGGGGGGGGTAGCGCAGACCCGCGTAGAGGCGGCTACGGCACTTGCACACATGCAGCGATTGTAAGGTATAAAGCCCGTCATAACAGTTTTGGCCGAGGAGCAGGGTGCACTGCGCGGGGCGGGATGGAGGGGGAGGGACCACGAATATTAATTTGGTGCCAACGCGAGCAACAGATATACTGGATACACCATGGCAGCGTCCGGGACGGTTCTGCGAATGTCAGTCTGCTCGGTCAACTTTAAGTGACATGCTATTGCCGAAGTTCGTGTGAACCTGGCGCTGAACGGGGTAGAACAGAAATATGGCATCACCAAGCATGCGGGCCACAGATCTACGTTTTCGACGAAACACCAATTAAAGTTCCCGCCGGGTGTGTTATTAACTGCGTTACAAAAATCGCCGACCCATCGAGCTCTTCCACCGTGGTGACATTATTAATCAAACTAGACTTACGATGAAACTATATCCTGAGCTGAATTCCGGGGCGGCTGACCTGACCTCCCTTAGGATTACCTGCTTGGCGAGATACAACAGATTATCCAGCATGAGGGAGAGACACGGACAGGTAATACAAACAAATATAGGCGGGCAGTCAATGTCGTCGAGGTGGTGAACACCACGCTAGCCTCAGCTTCCTTTGTGAGCGGGGTGGGGAGTGTGTCTTTATTGTCAACAGTCGTTGCCGCACCGATTGCGGTGGCATTCAGTGCGGTCACAGCAGGGACAACCTGCTTTGCATGACGAGCAGACTGGTGGCCCGCAAGCTCGAGACCAAGAGTCGCAAGCACGACCGAATAGCAGTTCTTGCGAGGTCGAAGAAAAACACTATCGAAGTTATCGTGTCGAAAGCAATAGCCGACAACGATATATCAGATAGTGAGTTCAAACTGGTCGTCGAAGAGATGGCCAGGCACCAGGAGTTAAAGGGTGCGATCCGGTCCAAGGCCCACCCGCAGGTTTTGGGAGATGACGACGTAAACAAATTGTCATGGAGGGGCGGACCGACGAAAGGCGAACTCTTCTCGCCCGACTCTGGATGTGACTCTGGTCCCGCCACCATATTGCCCGGCAGCGCCTGTTGTTCCGTCGGCGCCACCTTATTAAACATAAAACTTTCAGGCAAGAGATATATGTTTGCGATTGCACTTGCTCCGATTGAGTTCCCAGTACACCAGGCTGGGAGGCGCGGCGACCCCTTTGGCCGGCCAAGGTGTGGACCGTTCCCGGGCTCTCCGAACAATGCTATAATCAGCAAAGCGACATGCAGAACCCTGTTTATCATTGGTGGCCCAGACCCAGCCTTATATATACTACTACATATCAAAATCCCATTCCAGTTACTCAAGGCTTTTTCATGCCTGGTTTATGGAACAACGCAGATAGCTACTTACAAGCTTAGGACAATTATTAAAAAAAATGGATTATTCGAAAATCAGCTGTATAACCGATTTCACATTCTGGAAAGTATCATAATAGCTATCTGAAAATCTATAATACAACAGCCATTCACAAATATATCATACAAGTCACAAGTGTGACATTTGAAAATTTTTACCAGGTTAGTTCCCTTGGAAAAAACGGTTATTATTCATATTTCATATTACCTATTTGGATGGTAAATATATCTACTTAAAAGTATGTCTCTATGCTTCAATTGTGTATATAATAGGTATGTCTACGACGGGTGTAAGTAATGCACCCCACACCAGATTCATATTGTTATAAAGGTTGTCAATGGGGCATCATCAGTGTGGGGAAGGCACACGTTCCTACTTTTTTGTTTTTGGCGATACTGTTTCAGTATGTTCAGAACTTTGATTATTTTAGTTTGTTTAGCTTTTGAAATTACCATTAAAATGCGTTGTGCGCAATTTGTAATGTTTAATTACGGAATTATACTGAATTAGCACCTGTAAACTTAAGAATAAAGCGCACAGTCTGAAATATAGTCAATGTTTTGTCATTTTGTCCCATTTAACAATAGTTAACAGAATTGTCACCAGTTAATGAACTTTTGAGGAATAGAGGAAGATACCTCGCGGCCATTATGGCGACTTGTGTTAAAGCTAATTTATTGAATATCATCCGAAATTTTGGGGAAATATGGCGGGTGTTTGTCTTATTTATTTGTTTTATTAAAATATGTTGTAAATAGTGTCAACAAACAATAATTAATGATCTTTCTTAAAAACATATACAAATAAAAAATAATCTAGCATTATTGTTTAGGTACGGGTGGGGATGATATTAAATAAATTAATAAATTAATGTTATATTGCCTGATTATCTCTGGACAAGTTTTCGGCTGACTCGACCCGGTTGAGTTAGTTGAGTCACAAGTATATACAAGAGGATAATGATGGACGGCATGAAAATATCCAGGTACCGTTATGTGTTTTATACCGCAACTACTGTTCCATGTAGCATAATAAAGGGGGTTGAATAAATGTAGTTTATATCTTAAGTAACCTAATATACCTGAAGTAGCCTAATATACATGAAGTGCCGTTTGTTCCTTTATTTTCTTCACCTTTGAACCCTAATCGTGGCCTCTGGTTGGTCAGTCTCAACAACAAATTCAAGATGGCGGTGGATGTTAAAATCGTAACCAACGACGCGGATATGTACATCATGATTGCAATACCTTTTATTACGACTGTGTAGTTAGAAGACAGCCAATATTGAAGCTCATCTTAAATAAATCAGAGATTTAATAAGATACAATACCGAATCTACCTAGCGTGGACGCAGCCATTTTGCTTTCAATGACGTCTAAAGATTTGTGACGTATGACGAGGGAATAGCGTCAAAACAGTACGTCACACATACATTCAAACAAGTATTAAGTATGCGGTATAAATAATTAAATATATAGTCCATTTGTCACTCTACCAGACCTATGAATTGTCTATAGTACAAGGTTTTTTGGTGGTTTTACATTCACTCGGGTGCAATGACACACAATTTCAATCACGTGCATGCAGTGGTTTGGTTGGTTACTGGAGACTGACGTCATTTCCCATTAGCAAACCAAATCAGTGCGTGTCACGTGATTCGATATTTTTAAAAATGGCGGCTAATATTCATTTTTAATCAGGATGTGAACGTGTTTGATCTTAAAAATCGAATTTAGGTTAGTGAGACGCATTTTAGTGCAGTTTACACTCGAAATCTTTGAGTTAATGTATTAGCAACTGTATAATCTATGCCGAAAACCCACCCAAGCAGTGGTTTCGACACGCTGTAACACGTTATATATGCGAGTAAGGACGACTTCGCGTGGCCTTTTCTTTCAATGGTGACGAATGCGAGTTTTGTACTTTTCACAATTATATAATCTTCATACCCAGGCGCATTGTTTAGAAAGTTGTTTCATGTATATACAAACAATAATTGACCATTCACGACACGCTAGAATCACCTGTGAGTGACAACAGTTCAAACAATATCGGCGAAGCAGCACCCCCCTCACCCCCCAGCTAACATTTTATATCGGCCCGATAGCGACCCACTATGGGTTTCAATATCGGTCCAATATAGGCAACCGATAATACATATTATGTTTACAAGTTAGATTAATTATTAACACAGATCAGCAAAAATATTTTTCCACGGATAAGTTAATTATCTTAAATAATACACATCAGTCCTAAATAAGGTAACTATATGTAAATAAGTATATCGGGCCGATGGTGGGCTGATATATAGGTCCTAAGTAAAATATATAACAAGAACAATTATAACATGAATGATCATGTTATAAAAGAACGCTTTGAATGTATGTTATTATTATTGAGGCCAACTACATGTTTGCAAGTAGCATGTAAAGTTATAGATATCAGGGTATGGGATCAGTGGTTTCCGAACCTGCTTTTCCGACGTGATGTATTCTGTGACGTCATTTTTACATTAAGTTTTCTTGAAACTTTTCCAAGCAAACGGACGGATTTCGATGATATGTATCACACTATAGAAGTGACATACCGGTTCGATGATATGTATCACACCATACATTCACGTTCTTTAGATTGTTATTCACATCCATGGTAACCGATTCTTCGTCAAAACCAGAACATTGTTAGATTAAAGCAAACTATCCATAATGCAAGAACTGGCCATCATTAAACGAAGCTAATCCCCTCGCACTGGCATCATTAAACGAAGCTAATCCCCTCGCTGGCAGCCTTGATAATAAAAAAGTACTCCGTGACCTTGGGCGGTCGAACGTGGGTCAATATGAGTCTACTCATATTGCTAAACCATGCTCCATCCATAGACACACATTATGGTCAAATAATATCAAAATCGTGGAAGCAGTTCACAAGTTATTGATAAATGAAAGGTGTTACTAGCGTACGTACATACGTACGCAGTACATGGACTAACGATATACCAGCTCTTGCCTATCGGCGAGGGGATACTAATTGGCAACCTGTTAAGCATTTACTGCGTTATGTTTCATTAAACTCTGTCTTTCCATTATAAAGATATTACATTCAACATCCTGCACCACCTTTAATTGGCATGGCGCAATTTTAAATATTGCGCGGGCCCAATTTTCCCAATCTAAGTACTTTCCCCTAACAAAAAAAACCGGCATCTAGTCACACGCTGACTGAGCCGCGATCTATAAACTTACCCAGGGAGATTACATTGCAAACATAGTGTAACGCATCCACTGGCGGTTTGTTTCGGTGAGTCCGCACAGTACAACAGTCCGACTTGGCAACGCCACCTAGCGACTTATCACTGGCACTGCAGTGCATGATATAAAAATCCTAAAACCATCAACTTCTAAAACTGGCGTTTTGAAGAAAGTCATGAAATATGCAATCTTAAATTCGATAAAATTGACGCAGTACAATTTGAACGACGTTATAAGCCAAAGATATGAATGCCAGAAATAATCCACATTCAGACACATGAAAATGTTTGCCATTTTCTCCATTTCATTGTCGAAACACCAGACGGTTTGTTTTACAGAATGTGAAAGCCATGAAAATGTATACTGGATATCAAATACTCCTACAAGCACCAATATGAACTTGTGAGTGAAATTCACGACAGGTCATACATTACATCGAAACAGATATAATTGCCTTGAAAAAGTCTGAGAAAATATTACACACACACAAGTACACATTCAAACGGCTGTATGTCAAAAATTGTTCTGCGACTTTGCACTGCAGTGGAGTATCCAGATTCATGCAGAGGGGGTGTGAATTGTGAATGGAGTTTGGAAGAGGGTGCGAGAACATACATTCAATTTCTTCCATTGTAGTGATTTTCACATATATTATACAGGTAGTTATTTTCCCCAGAAAACGTAGGTTTAAAGTAAAAAAATACACACCTGACCAAATGTTACGGATGAAATTACAACACCATGTCACTGGACTTTGTACTGTACACCCACTGGTGAATCCATGTGACAAGTGTTTTGTATGATGTGGTGTTTGTGAATGAGCTGATAAGACAAGTGTCGTGCCTTTGCACTTAATGACTGGGTGCCAGACATCCTTCAGCGAAGTTGCAAATCATGATTTGAATTGGGGTCCCATCTGTCTGGCACAAAGTGTTCTTTATAGGAATTAAATATTAAATAAGTATAATTGTGTAACTATTCCAACAGTTTTAAAAAATACGAGTGCCCCGCTACACAGAAATATTCACTTAGTAATCTTAGGTTTACTGATAGGTTGTATCATCGTGCTATTTTGATTAAAAATAAGGCAGGTCATTTTTAAATTATTTATATCAACTAAATGTGTCACCTGAATAAATATTTGTATTGACTTGTTACAAAATATGATCATTGCACATCAAAAGATAAATAGAGAGAATAAATAGTTGTTTCCATTAACATTTTAAAGAGTCAATGTTATCGCCCTTGATATCAAAGTGGCAATTCAAGCTTGATGTAAAAATAATAATAATGTAAAATTAATGGCATGTTGATATGATTTGTTCAAGAATTTTACCAAATTTTCTACGATGGCCATCTTGGATTATGCGACAACCTCCATTTTAACAAATATGAAAATGCTTCACCCACGCACCACAACTGTGAAGTCTGACCAGCGTCGGCCAAACGGTACATGAGAAGAAGACGAAATCTATAATTAAAGGATGACCTGTCGGCGGCCATCTTGTATGATGTATCATCCGATTTTGACAAACCCACAATACCTTCGATTTGATATATATCAGGACCATATTAGGTCAAATTTCAAATATCGCCATGTGCCAGATACAAAATCAATGCGTGAAAAAACAAAGGGAGAACACTGGAATATTAGTGAGGCAAGAGTTGTGATAAATATACAAAAAGGAATTCCAGTTATGCTCGGGTCACAAAATCAGTACATGTATCCGAAAAAAACAAAAGAAATCAGTATGGTAAGATATGTTATTCTTGCTTTTAAGAGCAAGTGAGCGGGGTCTCACACATACCCTCGGCCGTAGCAAAGTCATTTGGCCTTGACCTTTGGCATGAAAGCCGCTTAGGTGAGATATAGAATGAAAATACGGCTGTTGATAAAGAAGTATGTGACATTTCCAGTCGATCCAACATATGGTTGCAAATAAATTGTGTACATAAAACTTTAATGCAAATATTTCAAAACATTTAACACAATTTGATCTTGACCTTGGGCATGAAAGTCACATGCGTGGGCTATAAAATGAAAATATGGATGTTGATTGTTGATAGACAAATATATGAAGTTTCAATTCAATCTGACTTACGGTTGCAGAGAAATTGTTTACTTAAAACTTTAACGCATATATTTCAAAACATTTAACGCAAGTTTCAAAGTAATTTCACCTTCACCGTGTGCATGAAAGCCGTATGAGTGGGCTATAGAATGTTTGTTTAATGGTGTTTAACGGCCTATCAACAGCTATGGTCTAATACTCACATAAAAGATATAACTGTCGGATATCAAATGCCAAAGTTGTTTGTTTGTTTATTGGTGTTTAACGGCCTATCAACAGCTCAGGTCATATAAGGCTGGGCAAACGGGTTCGATCCTGTATTAACCTGCTGCATTGGGGGGAAAATCCCAAAATCAGAACGGAATAATTTCATCGAGAAAAATATAGTCAGCCCTGAAATTAGAATAACCTGACCTGATGCCAGGACCATACCACACCAAAGTCACTTGGCCCCTTTCCCTAAAAAAGGATTACGAATAATCGTAATACTCACACAAGAGATATAACCAGATTCAACTGTCACATACAAAATGCCAAAGACGTATGTGAGGGCCAAACCAGGTCTCCAGTCGGATTTCCGGTAAGAAAGAATCGCGATTGTTAAATTACCCATCACATGCACCCACCAGGGCTATAGAAAGAAAATATTGATCTTCTAACTTCATAAAGAAGTATACATGTATATATGAAGTTTCAAGTCAACCCGACTTGCGGACATTGTGTACTTAAAAACTTTGACATGTTTGATGCAAATATTTCAAAATTTTAAGTAATTTGACCTTGTGCAGGAAAGCCACATCGGTGTGCTACAGTATAAAAAATATGGATGACGATACATCCATAAAGAAGTATATGAAGATTCAACTCAATGCGATTTACGGTTGCAGATATAATGGGTACCCAAAAACCTTTAACGCAAATCTTACGGATGGACGAAAATACAAAAACTATATACACCTCGACATACTTTGTATGCCTGGGTATGAATCATGATTGAATGCACTGTGTTACAGATGATGCCTCAATATGTTGTTTGTCACATCATGCACTGCAAATGACCAATATCAACCAATTGCACCATTTCATTCGAAGTCAAATTTCGAAGTCGAAATTTATTGTACACATGTAATTTGTTACAAGTTTGACCATTGGCATTGATTTCAATTATAATCATGATAATAGCACAAAAATACATCATTAATTCGTAAATTTTCGTTTCCCTTCGAAAATCTACAAAGTTTGTCTTTGGTCTATTCTGGATGTTTCAAGTAAAATCCTTTATTGTGAAGATAACTGAAACCAACCAAATATAGACTTTATAGACTGTGTACGTTAAACAGAAATTTATGAATCAAAGATTGAATGCAATACCTTAAATGCTAATCACTCTAGGTTGGCGGTAGGATTTTTAAATTTGCTCAAATATGTGTTTGTGACTGGAGAAATGGGGCTTATGGGATTTGCGACCAGTGTAGATACACATATCCGCACAGGATCTGCACTGTTCACCATTGCATCAATGAAATCTCCATCATGCTTCTAACAAGCCACATCATTATCAGGCTACAGGAGTGTACTATTTGATCAGGAGCTACACTGGTCACAAATCCCATAAACCACATTCTCCAGTCACAGCCACCGGTTAAAGTAACGGACCAATACCTATAAATACATTAAATATACCTAAAAGCATCAATAAGTGAAATAAAAATAGGCTAAACAAATTATTTACTCCCATATATCACACATGGAGTAAATACATTTTGTTTAGCTTATTTTTCTCTCACTTATTGATGCTCTTAGGTGTATTTAATGTATTTATAGGCCATGGTCCGTTACTTCAACCTGAGGTCACAGCCACATATGTGTAAAAGCATAGTAAATATATTTCTGACCATTTCAATATCTAGTCCTTCGAGTGTCACATAATCAAAAATGTACAAATGTCATTCTGTCCACCACAAGAATGAGTCACCGATTCAAAAAATATTGACAAATCTTAAAACTGCACAAGTCAAATTTGTGTGAATAAGGTTCATTCTCAATTCCATCAACACAAGAAGTAACAAGTCTTCACGACACATCCTTTCAACAGGTTGATTAGATGATTAGAGCAGAAATCAGAGTTAAGAACTACACAAACACTGCCGCTGGCATGGATGGTACTCCGGTTAAATGGTTATTTTTTTTGTAACTGAACTTGTCTTTCTCAGCTCTTCCTCGAGCGTTATATTTTCAGATGTCGCTGATCTTAAGATGATGACAGTCTGTCATGGCGACACTATATTTTGCTTCGTGTAGGTCAGGAACTGGATCAGTTCCCATTTCGCGAGTGTTTGGCAACTTGTTGCCCAGGTGGAGTAGTGTGTTCGGGCAGCGATTCTTCTGTGGCCTTTGTCCTTCAACAGCAGAATGAGAAACAATTTCCGCCTTATCTGCTTCTTCTGAAACCGCCCATATACTATCTCAATAGCCCTGCTGGTGTCTGCCTCGACTGCAGGGTGAAGTTTGAAGAGGCTCGACGAATAATCCAGATGGCTAAGATCTGTAGACGGCTTCCCTGAAACAAACAATCAAACACTATTATGTACATGGTTAGCCTTTTATTGAATTTCTTACCAGTATTAACCATTACTCAGCAAATGACTCCGCAACTTTCCAACATGAAACAGTGCTTAGAGAACTACATCCCACCCGGGCATCAAACTCACAACACTTGGATAAATGTGGTAAGCGAGTAAGCCACATTGTTCATAGTTGTGAACAGTGACTCTTGAAATCTACAACCGTACTGTCCGTAGCAGAGTTACGTTTCCATTCATAGTCTTCCTCTGTAGAATAGTGAATAAGAGATCTGGTTCGCAAATTACATGTAGCAGCTAAAGTTGGGGTCCCATCCACAGGTTGAAGTAACGGACCGAGGTATATATGTGTGTTATAGAGGGAGTAACAAAACTTTACTTTTTTTAGCTTTTTTTTTTCGTTTTAATATGGACGCTTTTAGGCGTATTTAATGTATTTATAGACCTCGGTCCGTTACAATGTACTTCAACCTGTGGTCCCATCTAGTAGGCATAACAGTTTGCCTATAAGAATTAAATAAGCGTATAATTGTGTAACTACGGTACATGTATCCGCCAGTTTTAAAAATTACGAGTGCAGGCCCACTATACACATATAATCATTTAGTAATATTGATTTTACTGATAGTGACTCGCGGTGGTATCAGGCTATTTTGATATGCAAATGAGACATGACATTTTTAAATTATTTATACCAATTAAATGTGTCACCTGAACAAATATTGTTATTGACACATTATAAAGTACGATCATAGTGCACATAACAAAACTAAGCAGACAGAATATAGTTTCCATTAACCTTTAATGGAAACACAGTTATCGCCCCTGATATCAGTGACGAAATTCACGTTTCATATAAAAAGAAAAAGTACATGTATATTTTCACGTACATGTACAAATGGGGGGAAAATCCCAAAATCAGAACTGAATATTTACAATAATAAAACTATATATTCAGCGCTGAAATCAGAATAATCCTGGTCTGATACCAGGTCCTTGCCACACCAGAATTACTTGGCCCCTCCCAAAAGCAGTATGATAAGTAATAATCTTACTACTTTTATAATGGGCAATAACCCAATTCAACTCCCAGGTAACAAAATAGCCAAAGATAAAAATGTACTGAAGGGTCAAACCAGGCAAATAGTGAGTCCTATATGGAGGAACCACTACCGTTAATTTACGTCGTCTCGTTCTTTCGACCACCACCCACGTAAAGTTTTGTATTACTTTTATAATAGTTTTTTTTTTTCAGATGGAAAATATACAAATTAGGTCACAATTAACAACTAAAGTGTAAATCAGATCTGATTAGCTATTCTGTAGAGGAAGCCTACGTATATCATTTATTTGTTTGTTGGGGTCTAACGGCCTATTAACAGATGCGGTCATTTAAGGCCGGGTCAATGGGTTTAGTAATAAATCCCATATATTACCTGTACAAGTACATGTTCAAGTACATGTACAAATGGGGGGAAAATCCTAAAATCAGAAATGAATATTTACAATAAAAGAACTATATACTCAGCCCTGAAATCAGGATGATCCTGATCTGATGCCAGGTCCTCGCCACACCAGAATCACATGGCCCCTCCCAAAAGCAGTAGGATCAGTAATAATCTTACTACTTCTATAATGGGCAATAACCCAATTCAACTGCCAGGTAACAGAAAGAACGAAAGATGAAAACGTACCTGAGGGCCAAACCAGGCAAATCGTGATCCATACGTATTACTTTTATAATATTTTTTTTTCAGATGGAAAATATACAAATTGTGTCACAATTAACAACTAAAGTGTAAATCCGATCTGATTAGCTATTATGTAGAGGAAGCCTACATGTATGAATGGAATAGTAACTCTGCTACAGACGGTACAGGAGTAGATTGCAAGAGTTATTGTTCGCAACTACAATAACATGGTTCAATAATAATGAGACATCAGTGATTCTATATTTTATGTACATATTGGTGTCGTTTTTCTAGTTTCGATGTAGAACCAATAATTCATTAAACTGTGTTTATTCCATTGGGTGACAGTCCAGTTGTTACATTTATAATAGCATAGCCAATTGTTCTCGTCATTTTTTTTAATTTTATTTCCACTTCAAGGGACCAGGGGTCTCAGAAATGTAATTTCCGTTACGTACATTTACATGACGTAAATATAGCTTTACATTTACATTTTTTTCTTTTCACGGCAATAAAAAAATTATACAACTAGAAGGGGCATCAATATTTAGAAAAGTGTCAAGAATATCGTAAGCTAATTGTATTAGTGCGAAACAGAGAAATTTAGTAGCAAGTCGTGGAATTTCTCATTTATGGTAACCCAACAACATGTATTTAATATGAATCAGTAAAGTTAAGCAAAACAAAATAGCTTGGCAACTAACAGAATGCCGTGTTTTACCACATGTACCAAACATCGTTATAAAGCTACATTTAATTAATAGCACAGCCTCCAAAAATATGCGTAACGGCAATGATTATGTAACGGTAATGACAAAACGTAACGGTAATGACTTTCCATTTATTTAAAATACTAATACAGCATATATAACAAACATATTTATACTTTGAATATGCTGTACAATATAACTTCAAGTTAGTGTTTACTTTTAATGTGATTGCCAATAGAAACCCACGCTCCTTGCAAGCTGTGTCTGTTTTTTGTTGTTTCAGAGCTTTTACTAATTAAATCCTGTTATATAAATGTTGTAGGTCTGAATAAATGTGCCATTACTGACCGACAACTGATGGGACCTGGTTTATATCTAATTGACGCATCAACTGACTGGTTAGTATGGTAATTTATCATTGCCGTAAATACACGATCGTCATTACCGTTACACCATTTTGTAACGGAAATGACCGTAACGGTAATTGTTTTTTTTTTAAACTCCCATTTTTCACCCCTCTGTATACAACGCATCATGAAGGTAGAATATGCAAAGACAACGTTGTAAGTGTGTCTATCTACCAATTTTGGTTTCAGTCGACCTACATACATATGGACGTGTATAAACCGTGAACGGTAATGATGCATGTAATGATTATGTGTAACCTTAAAATTCCGAATACAGACCGGTCTCGTTCTCGCAATGACTTAAGTTGTGTTACCACCGTGTTTATTTATAAATCGGGCGCCCATAAACAGTGTTCATTGCATTAGTAGCTGAGAGTAGGAAAGGGAGGTTACTCTGATTTTACTCTTTTTTTCAGCGTAACGGTAATGATTCGATTTCGCGGGATAGATACATTAACGTCAGTATTTTTGACAACAAAAGGCAAATTTATTGCAGAATAAGTTTAATGTCAATTGTAAACTATTTTAATTCAGATGCAATGTATAGTAAAGTACAAATTGACAAGATTTGAATTACGGGCGGGCTTGTGAACTGTGCTGATTGATGATCGGGACATGCCCATTTGGTGCACCATACATATGCCAACAACAGTAAATAATAACTAAACACACATAATAAGAATTGTAAATACTGTTTTCTTAATGGATTTGTATTATACATAGTTTCTTTACTGAAAAAAAAAATTTCCTTTTTATAAATTGTGTGATTTGTCAGTAAATTACACCGGGACACCAGATGTACATAAAATATAGAATCACTGACATACATATCTGTACATGTATCAAACCAATGAAAACTGACATTCTGATCTGCATATAAAAAATGTCATTTCGGCTAATTCTGCGCACCGGCTAATGCACAATTCACGTAATGTTTTACCCAGCTTACGTCAGAATAAATTATGTTGATTTTGGAATAAAACAGCTGATTAACGGTATACTAAGTCACAATTTTATCCCATTCCGTAGTTTGGTAAAAAGTTATTCAGAACATGGTCAAAATGATTAGTGGTCCTGCTTACTAAATGAATAGATCAACAACAGATCTGTTAAAAAAAGCTTCATAAACCAATAATACACATGCAAATATACGACATTGGTTATCATTTTATTCCCGTATTATTCGCAAAACTCAAGGACAAAATGGACTGATATTTTGATCAAATTTGGCTGGGTCTCCGCTAGGCGGATACAGATAATAGACGACAGATGAAATAGTAAAAGCCATCTGTTTAGCCGTGATTATCTCAACTAAGAACTGCCTTGAATGTTCAGGGAATTTAGACTGAATATGGACATTTTCACGAAAATTATTATTAGGTGCGCAGAATTAACAGACACGATTGTAATCCCAACAAACATACAGTCTCCACCCCCGCCCATATTTTGTGAGGTCACCCCAATGAAGCAAAGAAGTCCCTCATCACCACCCCAGACCAAACATGGGTACCCTGTGTACAAATAAATTTTAGGAAGCCCACCCACTGCAATACAAATACTTAATACAAATACTGCACTTCAATTTTTTTACTTGTTTGGTCACTGTTGTTTTCTAAATCGTGTAAACACGTGACTTTCCGAAAACACTTGTCTTAAGAAAACAACATGAATAATCAGACATGTAAAATATTGGTGTGTGCAAAGCCACATACACGGTGAGAAGCCGGGTACACTTACTTAATAGAAATACTGCACCGGCCTATATTCATGATATTTCGGGGAAAAGTCACCGCTGTGCAAATGCAGTGAACCTGGATTCGCACACCTCAATTTTTTACTTATTTCATCACTGTTGTTACAGTTTTTTAAACACATTTGACTCTCGGGGGGGGGGGGATGAAAGTAGTGTCTTTTTTAAGTGGCCAAAAGCCTATATAGACAATAGTGAATAGATAACAGATACTAGCCTAAATATATAATGAATTGACTTGTTGGACTGAAAACATATATTCAAAGTGAATCTACAAGTATCGAGGTGCCACAAACACACAGAGTCCGAGATGCACCATAAATTAGAAATTAGCTATTTAAACAACAATTGTGGAAACAACATTGGTCGCGAAAACCAATGACTAGGCACATGCACAGGCAATGTTGAATATCCCCCACCCACTTGAATTCATGTTAGATTGAATACAATGGAATTATTTTAGTAGCCCTGTGGTTAAAAGTGCTGTCGAAGTCAGCACGATTCAAATATTGGTCAACAGTAAAAAAAGAAATAATTCCTACCTGAAATGAATGTTTCGTGTCTGGCAGCTAGTAGGTAAAATGTAGGTCAATTATTGATGCGTCTTGGCTGTCGCCGTATTGTCCTCTCAACTTTAGCAAATTTGCAGAAATGTACGTCTGTAGCATTCACAAATCGTCGAGTACACAATGAGTATCTGTATTTCCGTATTTAGAGCTTATCAACAATGAAGACGGCAATAATGTCACGATGTGTACCAGTACGTGTAATGACAGGACACGAAATATAGTATGACGTCACAATGAAAATACAATCGCATTTAACAACAAATAGCTGACTTTTTAAACGTAAATTTGTTATTGGTTGGTATATTACATTAAAAAAAAGTGTCCTGTGTCCAATAAATTGGACACATGACACTATGGCGTTTAGTAAAAAGGTTCAAATATTGACTCTATATGTACCATACGTTCTAAATGAGGCTCCATACGGGATAATCTATTTAAACTAAATTTCATTGGGAAGCTATTTTTTTGCAAATTACATGCGTATTATTATTTTAATATAACCTATCAATGTTTACAGGTGTTAGCATGTTTCAATATTGAACTAACATATAGCTTGTTGGTATTGGCACACTTTCATTTTACGAAGTTTCCCGCAGCGAACCCCGATTGTAATTATAGAACGCCTGTAACTATTCACGAGAATATAGGCGTTCTATGAAAAACGTTTTATTATGCATAGATTATCAAATACTCTTTTGGGGATTATTAAATAGTGTGTATATACTATATAGCATATATTGGACAGTTACTGGACCAATATCTTTATAACTTAGATAATATATATAAGTTAAATAATAATACACATCGGTCCAATATCGGGCCGATATGAGTAAAAAAAAATAAGCTCAGTTAAAAATATACCCGCAATATCACAATTATGGTTTCTTGTTTCTTGTTTGGGCCAGATATTTGTCTGATGTGGAAATTTTGTGTAATAATATTATACAACGGCCCGACATCTGGCCGATATTGGTAATCCGTATTCAGAATTCATATGATTAGCGACAAGTATCCGATATTGCCCCGATATTGTACCAATATCGGCAATATCGGCCGATATTCCGACTTAATGCCGATATCGGCCCGATATAGTCGTGTTTGCTGGGCCGTATCTTCAGCAGCTCCTGCCCGTGCCTCACTCCCAGCACCAGTCGGAGTCACTGGTCTCGCCCCACCCGTTAATGACCCAAATCGTTCGTCGAACCTTCTTCCACTGACAGTTCCACTTCCAGTTCCATCCATGGATTTTAATGTGTCAAATAATTTGCTCCAAAAAAAAACAGCCTACCATTCTATGGTGCTGTCCTCAACATCAACACGTTTAAAATGTATTTATCGAAGTAATTACAATCCAATTCGCTACCCAATCCTGTCTAATCTGAATCCATGTAGACCTTGAGCCAGCAATAACCCCCCCCCCTCCCCCCATGTGGGATTTTTAGTGCGTATGATTTTCGGATTCAGTAGCATATTGTCTATCAATCCTGGTTGTCTGCGCTAAAAAAGCCCTTGGATGAACAAATGGCGGCCATTGTACAAGATGGCCGCCGAGTAGTATGATAATGTTTTATTAAGGACTGTTAACTTTCAGTCTGATCAATATTAACCAGGTAAATTGCTATAATTAAGTCACAATTTGAGTGTAAAATGATTTAGAATACATTTTACATTTAATTACATCCGTAAATGGCCATTCATTTCAAAATGGTCGTGTGCTGTTACGAACAAATACAGACATTCATAAAGTTGAAACACATATACATTGCTTTCCTTCAAAAATAAATGGAAAATACAGGAGGTAGTGATACAATAGCATTCCACAATTGTCAGAAAAAACAAAATGGCCGCCAGAATGTTCTTGTTTTGTTCTATTCTGTACTGTATGTAGTTGTTATAAACAGCATTTCATGCACCTATTATATGTATGCATACCAGTTTGAGGTATACAAATCAACTCATTTGATAACATATACATATCCAGGTATACAATGCTATAACATATATTCAAAATGGCTGCCAAAATGATCAGATGTTTAATAATATTGATGATGAAGCTGCAGTTTTCAGTAATTAAACAACATTAACATTGTTATGTACAAAGTGTGATATTCTGCTTATTTTCAAAGACGAATACGGATGTATTTCAATCAGTTTGAGTAATGAAGAACTGTTTCAAAGTGTGTCCAACATGGATTGACTGTTGATAAGGAATACAATATTACTATTGTAAATGAGCACACTTCTGACAATTAAGCGAGCATGATGATCATTGGCCAAGGCAGTATGTAGTATGGTATGATGAATGACATGGGTATGCTTATTGCAAACATACATGGCTTTCCCCCACATTAAGCATCCCGCATATGTCTGCACATGTGACAATAATTTAAATTAACCATTGGTCGTGAGTTGGATTGGAAAATAAATACAATACATGGTAACGATATGTAATTCATGCAGTCACTGATGTAATCAGTTCAACATTAACCACTACATGTGATGTATTCATTCTTCTAATTAAACATTATTGAAACTAATACACCAACAACCTAACCTTGTACAGTGTCACCATGACTGTCGATCAGATTCAAGATGACCATCAAGATGGTCGCTTTTGCAATTAGGAGATGTGATATTTACGGATCTATATGTACATTTTTAATACAGTTTAAATTTCTAAAATTAGTTGATAAAAACCCTTAGCCCGAGGAGGTCCCGCATCTTGCGATGACACCAAACTCTGCTAGCCCATGACATATTCGAATACATGTATCTGGTTGCTATAGTAATGTAATATGATTGTCCATAAGCGGTGTAATAAATTTGAAAAACAACCACAGGGATTGTCATGCGGATTCAATGCCACATAGGGGTATGTGAAGACGAATACGTGTATATTAGCTACAAACTACGTGTGGTATGTATGTTCTACACGGTACATAATTATAGAGTTGTTTGATTATTAGAATGACATTACCTGTTGTCAAATAGAGAAATATATATTCAGACGACCCCAAAGAGCCAGCAAAACACACAACTGTGGTACAATGCTGCAGAAAACGCAATCCATCAACCTGATCCTTACCGCCTGCGTAAATAGTTAGAATGTCATGTAAACAATAGTTCAATCGCATAGTAAAATCCAAAATGTAATGTATCTCGATAGAGGCTATGTGATATTGTTTGGATGAACATGTTGATACATTGCATAATATATTATGGAGAGTACGTTAATATTCATGGGGATTTAAATGTATATTGATGGTCCTATGAGTGTGTGTGGCTACACGTGGTAGATGTACATACTTCTTAAACTGGACTAGATTGATGTTTGAATACCCCGGAATGGCTTTTTCAGACTACATACATAGTAATATTGGTTTGTATATATAGTAAATATTGGTAATTTGACACAACAGGTGTAGAATAACACGTGTGCTATAATTAAGAACTACGAATTGGACAAACTAGTTTATGTATGCGTACATAACAGCTATATGAATAGAGTGGATATATTTGAAGGGCATATGCATGCTTTTATAAAGATAATTCACCTTCAATGTTTTTGTTTATATGAAAATTATGAAATAGTATGTCAACCTTACAGGTTATCAAATGTCACTATTATGAAATCATGGTTAAATATTTACATACAACGCCTCACTTACAAAATACAATATCGTAATGGGTGCCTCTCAAATAAGACTGATGGAACACTATACATGCATGTATTAGGTAATGGCCATGATGCATGCACTGGTGTGCACTTACACTGGTAATGGATGACGGTCATACACATTGGAACACACACGTTCTCGCATAACACATACTGTATTTCAGTAGTTATACAAGTTATACATTTTTACTATATACATAATTGTATAAGTACAGGTGTCAACTACACATTTGAATCCAGTTCCTACTTATGACGGGGAATTCATCGGTTCTACTACCTGAATTTATTTTTGTGTAACACAAACTCATTTACTTGCTGGCTGTCATCTTGAAGGTGTATAACAATAGAGTTGTCCTGTTTTACTCCAGCTTAGCTTGCTCGTATTATTTACAGCTATCTTAATTTTCTGTATTTTAGTATTTACTGGAGTAATATGTGCTACATCCATTCAGCATGGTAGAATATTTTCTATATCCCATTTGAAATTAGTACCTACGACCTATACTATTGACAGTAATAATTATATGTATATACCTATTTTACTTAATGGTGTTTAAAGGCATGTCAAAAGCTTAAGAGTAATACTTATATGTATCTGAGACGTTCATGTCGGAATACACAACATAGTAAACATGGTAATTGTCTTGGTTCCATAAATAGGAAATGGACATATAGAGAGGCGAACAGACATTCAGTATGTATCTGAAATGTGTGTAGATAACGAATATGTGGCTGTGACTGGAGAAATTGGGCTCATGGGATTTGCGACCAGTGTGGCTCCTGATCAAACAACACACTCCTGTATCCTGATAACGATATATTATGCTTATTAGAAGTATGACGGGTGTTTCATTGATAGAATGGCGAACAGTGCAGATCCTGAACAGACTGTGCGCATACATATGCTGATCGGGATCTACACTGGTCACAAAACCCATAAGCCCCATTTCTCCAGTCACAGCCACATACATACAGGTGTTAGTAGCTACACGTTCATATGAACCTTTCATAAGTATCTGGCAGCGTATAAAGTATAAACAATTATTACATGAAAAATGGTAATTGTAAATTCAGTGGGTGCGGGGTTTAACATTGCATCATCTGCTGTAGGCATTATGTAATCAGAATATGGGCATTCACTATATATTGCAAACACTAGTAAGTATAATTACCATTGATACAATTAATAGATACCGAGAGAGATTTGCATAATGAGACATATAGCGTAGTTGTTAGACGAATACTCGGACACACTGTATCTGAAGTGTGCACGGATAGCTATCAGTAGTGCCTAAGTAGTTGCATATGCATTTAACAATTTATAAGTAAGTGACAGTACATAACATAAATGAAATTCATTACATCTAAAATTCCCATTGTAAAATGTGTGGGTGGGGAATGGTGAAAAATACTTTGCTTTTAACATTGTATCATATACTGCAGACATCAGATAATTGGCATATATGCAATTAACATGTCTAATGAACACGAGTAGGTACCATTGACACGAAGAACATACAAAAGTACCATACGTTTATGGAGTTATTAAGGTAGGTGTTTTGCCATTGAAATTCAGTGGGTGGGGTAACAAAACGTGCACAAATTTGCATCTGAATTAGCAGATATTATTTAATTGAACATTATTCCATTGTATAGTTATGAACACATCAGAAAACATACAAAACTGCCATATCAGTTGTTTATAATGATAAAAAACAGCCGAAAATGTGATTTTTCACAATTGCGAAAAGTCCGAGGGTGGTATACTTCAACATGGTGCTAAACATTCATCCAGCGAGTTACAGAGCGCAGACATACGGCATAGAACTCGTAATTGAATGTAGTTTCAGAACAAAATATGTCTGCAAAAATCCCACAGGGTGGGGGTGGGTGAGGGTGGGGGTGGGAAGGTTTCCATTTCTGGCTGACGGCCTAATGTGGTTTACACACACATTATTAAAAGACCGTGGCATTCGTCCTCGCTGTGAGATGTACACACTCGTGTAAAATCATTATTAACGCCCCGTATCGTCGTATGATAATTTGTGGGTGTTTATTAAATATCTATTTACCTGTAAAATATTGATTTATTTTTGATAAATGTACTTACAAAGTTGTGCTATAAAGTGGAGTATTTATTGGATGCGCCACAGCGAATACTAAGCCTTATCACGACGCCAATTCACAAATTACAACGCGCTAATTGGCATACGTAATATCGGACTCGCAAAATTGCAGCTCTACTGAGCAAGACGCCGGGTCCGTTTTAGGAGATATGGACAAAATATTTAAGAAGTGGTGTAATTTTGTTGTAACGTGACGTCATACATACATACATACATAATATGTATAAAGTGGGGTAATTGTGTAACGTGACGCACATACACGCATGCAGGCCCTTCACGCACGCACGCACGCACGCACGCACACAGGCACGCACGCACGCAACGCACGCATATGTATATGTATGTAATCAATAATGACTTGGTATTATAACTATACACGTTATTATACATAAACATATAATTATGTGACTAGTCACTGAGAGGGCGTATGTGAAAGTGGTAATTAGCAGCATAGCAGCGCTATATATAGGTATCAACTACAACAGGGTAGACAACTAATTGACATGCTGCAGTAGAGGTTTAAACTACATAGTTAGACAGCCTGTATACATCATTTAGATGTATGAATGTGATATTACAACATCTTTTTTTATTAAAATGATGTGCATATCGAGTGGATCCTTAAACCAAAGTTGAAATCATATATAATGTGATTTCATAGGAGTATGTAATTGTTGACTGCTACACGTAATTAGATAATCCGTTAATACAAACACTCCTGCGTGAATTTGACATATTAATTTGAGACTGCTTATTTTACAAAGAGTCGGGAGACTGGTTACATTAACATTTGATTCGGCTCATTGCAAATAGATTACATATGACCTGCCCTGTACCTAGTGTGCGAGGCAATTATAACAGTGAATGTAGTGAATCTGTCAACAAAGCCTAATTAAGGCTCATGAGAATTACACACTTGTAGACTAGTCAATGTCCAGAACTGTCTCTGAGTTTAATCACATTCATGTACACTGTGTGTATGTCCTAGGCTATTGTCTTGTACACTATGTATCAATGTTGATACAGTTATTTATGCGTTCTTATATATAAAATACCACTTCGCAGTCGCATACCTGCAGTTGGTAACTTGGCATTTCCCTGTGGACTAGGTGAATCTATACGATTGGTTTCGTTACAAGGGCCGACAGTCCAAATTCTGTGGCCGAGATACCAGGTGTATGCATTCAATGGCCGAGAGACCAGTTGGGGTTGTGATTTGATTTGTAGAGCCTGTGGTTTGCCTGGAATGTCATTTTCTTTTTGAAACATTACCTCACAATCAGCTGTCTGTGGCATAATGGAATTCTCCCTTTTTTCGTTAGAAAACGTCTCTTATGGCAATAGTGTGCGCCAGATGCAGTTTGAACAATGTAGGATCTGGCATTGTGTTTATGGACTACAACTGCTGGTTTCCAGAGTTTGTTGACTTTCTGAACTCTAACAGAGTCGCCAGTGTTTAGCTGTTTTAAAGCTATGGCATTCTTATCGTGGTGTTTCTTACTCCGTTTGTGACTGGATGTGATTTCGTCACAAACAGAAACAGTATCCGGTGTTTTTTGGCAATAACTGCTCACATGTGGTCGTTACACTGGAGCGAAGTCGCCGACCCATCAATAACTGTGCTGGTGACCATTCCAAACCAGCTATGGGGGTGTTTCGAAACTCCAGTATGCCCAAATATGGGTATGTACCTGCCGCTTTGGCTTTTGTGAAAATGTATTTCACAATGCCCACCGTTCGTTCAGCTAAGCCATTTGACCTGGGATACATGGGACTGGAGGTGGAATCATGGAAATCCTATTGTTTTGCAAAGTCAGCAAATTCCTGGGATGTAAATTGCAGACTTCCATCTGACACAAGTGTACTTGGTACACCATACCTGCTGTACGCACTCTTCAACTTGGCATTGACAGTTTTCGATTTCATGCTGTGTAACTGTTGTACTTCGAAGTAACAACTGTAATAGTCGACAGTTACCAGAAAGTCCTTGTCATTCCACGTGCAAATGTTCGTAGCAACAGTTTGCCATGGATGGTCTGGTACAGCATGTGATAGCAGAGGCTCTTTGTCGTTTGAGTTTCTATGTTGAAGGCAAATTGAATAGCTTTCTACAATTTTGGTGATATCAGCTGATATGTTCGGCCAGAACATGATATCTCGCGCTTGCCTCATGCATTGCTGAATGCCTATATGGCCAATGTGCACAGCTTGCAACATTTTGGATCTGAGTGCAGTAGGAGTTATGAGTTTGGATCTTTTCAGGATAAGATAATCTGCTATAGTCAGTTGATCTCTGTAATTCCAATACTCCACTATTTCCGGTGGACATTGCTTTCTGTAATTGGACCATCCCTTTATAATCGTTTCTTTGAGCTTGAGCAAAATCTCGTTAGGTCGTGTCTTGCTGAGTCAAGTTTGCAATTTCTTGCAACTTGTGGTCACTGACAGGTAAGTTCGCCAATACGGCATGTACCTGTGAATCCATACCTTTAATAAGGTTGGGATATGTGTCTGGTACTAACCTGCGGGATAGCGTATCAGCAACTGGTGTGTTGTTTCACTGACAGATCATATTGCTTAAGCTGCAGTAAAATACGCTGTAATCAGGGAGAACATGAATGGATTGGTTTTCCCATAGTGGATATGAGAGGCAAGTGGTCTGTTTCCACTTGTACTGTCCGTCCGTACACATACTGGTGAAACCGTTTCATGCCAAATAAAATACCGAACAATTCGAGTTCGATCATGGCGTATCGTGTTTCGCAGGAGTCAGTGATTTGGAAGGATAAGCCACTGGCTTGCCTTCCTGTATCAGAACACAACCTAATCCAGACCTGGATCAGTCTGGAGTATCACTGGCTGTGTAGAGTCATCATATTACAAGACTGGAGTCTGTGTGATAAGATCTTCGACCTTTCGAAAAACATCATCCTGTGGTTAGTCCCATGAGAAAAGCACATTCTTGGCGAGTAATTTGCGCAAGGGGTTTGTAATCTCGGCGAGATTTGGGGCAAACTTGGACAGATAATTAACCATGCCCAGGATTGTTTCCAGGTCCGCACGATTGCGCGGCGGGTCCATATCTTTGATCGCAGACACATTTGCTGGGTCTGGTGGCTTGAGATCTTGTGTACGCAAGATGTGTCCAAAATATGGAACCTCTGTCACACCGACATCTAACTTTCCTTCGTTAAGTGTGATGCCTTTTTCCGACATGCGACGTAGAACTTTTTGCAGATTTTGGTCATGTTCTTGACGTGTTTTCCCATGAACGATAACATCATCAACAATTAAAACTACGCCATCTAGACTTTCAAGGCACTAATCAAGTTTACGTTGAAACATGTGGTAGTCGTAAATAACGATAAATACCATATGGGGAATTAAACGTTGTGAAGATCGAGCTGTCATCAGACAGTTTACACGTCCAGTAAGCTGATCGTGCATCCAGCTTAGTGTAATACTGTGAACCTGCTAGATCCTGCAGTATGTCCTCAAGTGTTCGCATTGGGTAATGTGGTCTTAAGGTTGCTTTGTTGAGGTCATGTGGGTCAAGGCATACTCTTAGTTTGCCTGCCTGGGGTTTTTCTACAACGACCATGGAATTGACCAATTCAGTAGGTTCAATGACTTTTGTGATAATGGATTGCTCTTCCATTCTGTCAAGCTTCTGTTTGAGTCGGTCACGCAGTGCTACAGGTACACGCCGTGATGGGCGTACTACATGCTTAGCGTTTGGATCGACTTGGATAGTACATTCATCAGAAAACGTGTATATTCCTTTGAACACGTCTGCATATTCAGACAAGACAGTTTCCTTATTTAAGGGATTGGCAGTGTTTGTCTCAACATAATATGTCAATTTGACCAACTGAAGGTCAATGCATGTATTGAGACTAAGTATGGGTGGTGAGTCTGTACCGACAACATGGAAACCAATAGACAGATCCTTGTTTGCACGCCTTCTAATGTGCCACCATTATACGTACACAGACAGCCTATTTGTGGCTTTTTTCAATACATGCTGTTGATCCGGTTTGCGATACATGTGCTCGGGCAAGATATTTACTTGCGAACCTGTGTTAAGTTTGAAATTGATATTAACTAATTTAGGGCCTACCTCAACCTCCGCAAATGCCTGACAATTGTTCACAGGATCGGATTATCCACTATCCACAAAGAAATCCAAATCATCATCTGCAGAATCGCAACTGGTTTCTTGTAATTGACTTCGTTCACAGATTGTTTAACCCTGTCATGTTTTTTCTTTCGACACACAGACACAAAGTGGTGCCATCTTTTACAATAATTACACTGTTGCACATGTCATGTTTGTTCTGTTTTAATCCACAACTACCGCATGTCTTCGTGGATCCCGTGTTCGTCGTCTTCGCATGGAATGACGGTTTCGGCCTATTTCGTCTCGATTTCGTCGCATCTCCCGGTGGAGGCCTGTTGTGTACTGCATGTACGTCATGATGTTGACTACCCATCGTTCGCAGTTATTCCTGGGAATATCGCTATCCCTGTGCCATTTGAATAGCTTTGTCTAATGTCAGGTCTGCACCTTCGTTGATTAGACGCTCGCGAACTTTTTGGGAATTTGTCCCAAAGACAATACGGTCACAGATCATTTCATCTCTGTCGTGGAATTCGCATTCTTTCGCTGACAGTCTGAGAGGTGTCAGGAATTATTCAATGCTGTCCGACCTTTGAACCTCGTTGTAGAATTTGTATCGTCCAAATACTGGGTTCAGTTTAGGTCTGATGTAAGACTGGAAATGTTCATATATCACATTGATGTTGTTCGCATCATCAGTTGTCAGAGTCCATGTTCTGTGGATATTGCGTCCTCCGTTTCCGACCCATAACAATAGGTATGTTATATGTTCTTCTTCATTTTCCCCTGTAATGGTCACTTGAACATTACGTCCACATGACCTTGGAATTTCGTCCAATTGCTCTGGGAGATGCGACGATTGTTGGTGCTGGAACGCCTGATAATTCCATTTTCAGTTTAAGTCAAAATTAAACTTCAACTAAATTATTTTAATCCGGTTTTTACTTCTGATACCATGTAATATGAATGTTGTATGTATGTAATGAGCAGTGACTTGGTATTCTAACTATACACTTTATTATACATAAACATATAGGTGACTGTTCACTGAGAGAGCGTATGTGGAAGTGGTAATTAGCAGCATAGTAGCACTGTATAAAGGTATCAAATGCAGTAGGGTAGACAACCACATGACATGCTGTTTTAAACTACATAGTTATAATACAACCTGTATACATCATTTACATGTATGAACGTGATATTAACATACGCACGCACGCACGCACGCACGCGCGCACGCACGCACGCACGCACGCGTCGTGTTCATTTGACTACACCACATGTTAACTAATCAATCGTTAAAAACCGTTATATGAGCACTAAGCATGTCAATTCGTCAATGTAGCATATTTCTATGATCGATTATCATGTTCCGCGGTCTTTTACACACATATGGTGTCGCACAGTTAATTCCGTGGTCAATGAAACCACACATATAACCACGTATCTCATAGTATTGTCAGATCAATATATCGCCATGACCAGACAGCATGTTTCCATGTCGATTAAAACCTTAATATAGCGGTATGTACGGCCACTTAACGCGTTTCTATTATAACATTACACGTTCATTCGTGTCTGAAACACATACTGTTTGGCCAGATGACACTTTTTCACCGAGCCGAAACACTCTGCATGGCCACATTACATGATAGAATGCTAGTGTTGTCATTATTTGTTTATGAACAATGAAACATGCTACATGTGTGGTGATATATGATTTCGTAGAGCAATGAATGTACAAATGTATTGTGGTACAACTGAACTGAACAATCGATTATGATCAAAGAAATTATTTTCACGTACATATAAATACAGGTATATTGAAACACGATAACTGTTTTTCTTGGTATCATACGTAATTTCAGGGACTAATTATTAGACTATGTAGCAACATATATGTCTTTCTGAGACCGAGAATTGTGTTGCTTGGATCAATTAATGTGCTATGCGGTAATATATAAGTGTTTCAGGAACAAAATGAAACACATTGGCAGACATGTGACCATATATTATCGCGACACGTACATTTGTATTGACTATCACGATAGTATTGATTTTAATATTTATCTTCCTGCCTTAAAAATATGGAAAACCCTGCCAATAGGTAGCTTTCCACAGCTGTAAAGATGAATTATTCGAATGTATGTACACGTACACCATTCTGACGTGACTGATTTTTTGTAATGCATGTAAGTTTCGAATTGTGTTGATACATGCTCCTATCTGAATATATATACACAGGGAAATGTCAATAGTCCACGCCATTGGCCGGTTAACGACGGTCAGTGTGAATTTCTTGAACGTGTTTGTCTCCAGTCGTGGCTTTAGTTTGATATTTTTACCAGGCAGAAACGTAATCTGAGGGAAACAATATCAATAAATTAGTCATAGGTCTCCTTAATGGCATGCATATGTTCTCTTTATCTATTTAAAGAACTGCATTCTTAACATAGACAGGAAGTTTCTGTCTTCAACTTGTACTAGGATATGACGATATTAAATTATTTCCGTGCCCCTACTTGAATCTCATACTGTTAGTAGGGTTTATATGGCTATGGTTACGGGTTTATATTAGAAAGAAGATTAAGTTTTATGGGAATTTATTTAGCCGATATTTTATTTCTTCTAATCCTAGCTCATGTGGAATATTTTAATATGAACTTTCAACATCAAATGTTACTAAACATGCGTCTCTGTCTGTGTGTGCCGGTAAGCACTTTAGAAAATATGTTGTGTCTCGAAAATAATATGTTTTGTATATGGTCTTAATAGAATATCAATTACATTTTGCAGACGGCTCGTCTCACCAATAGGACCCGCAACAATCGGTCGGAACTTTAAATCATTTCCACATGAGCTAGGATTAGAAGCAACACAATATTGGCTAAATAAATTCCCACAAAACCTACCTGATAGAATAAACCAACAATTCGTCCTGGATAGCATACGATTCATTCTACAAAATAACACATTTTGCTTTGATAATGATTATTACACGTGCACATAATATGTAATGTATGTGTGTGTGTGTGCGTGCGTGCGTGCGTGCGTACGTGCGTGCGTGCGCGTGGGTGCGTGCGCGCATGCATGCATGTATGTATGTATGTATGTATGTATGTATGTATGTATGTATGTATGTATATATTTATGTATTTAGTATGTATGTATGTATTTATGTATTTATGTATGAATGATAACTATGTAACTATTGTATTGAAACCGGTCGTGGCCATACAATAAAGTATGTATTGTATGACCACGACCGTTTTAAATATCATCTTCAGGCGGCCATGAGGTTGTCAATAGTGACAACGTTGTCAATAACGTTACGTCATAGTCACGTTATCACATGAATATTCATAAAAAACGTTAACATTCATACATAAATACATACACGCACGCACGCACGCACGCACGCACGCACGCACGCACGCACGCACATACATACATACATACATGTATACATACATACATACATACATACATACATGTATACATGTATACGTACACACATGCAATAAATAATATGTGCATGTGTTCAGTTTAGGTTTGAATGTATTGATAACATAATGTTCCTTTTCTCTGCGTTTTGCCGTCAGTTAATCCCTCATTTGCTAGGCGTATATTCCTTTGAATCGGTATGCACACAGCGTAGAACTGGTTCTACCCAGAAAACATTGTTGTAATTAATTTCATTTAAATAGTAAGTAGATTTTATTTCCCCTTTAAAAGAAAGAATACTGATTCTACACAGGAAACACGGCAACTGTTGGACATATTCACAGTGCGCCCACCAGGCCGTCGGCCAGACGCCGCTAGATAATCTGGCGGGCGCCTGCTGATCAAAGAACAGATCGGTAGGCATTCTGGCGGAGCCCGGCCGGATGTTTTCGGTAATTAGGACCAAATTGTTGTTGTTCTGGAGATCCGTGACCGGTGAAAATAATCCTTAAGTAGCATTGTCTTATTTCAATGAATGTCGCGTTCTTCATTCCAATTATCACTAATTATTAAATTTAATTACTCATTGGTTACGACAAATAGTAAATACATTGCAGCTTCAGTGATTATGTTTTACGAAAATTATGCCGACTTTGGAAGAATTTGGATATGTAAGATTACACTATGTGATGAAGTCGTTTTGTCTTCAAATGGACAAAAAAAAAGTAAATTCACAAATTCCCAAAAATCCCACGATGTATGTACGGTGTCTCACGATGCCACAAAGTCATGTCAAGGCCGCCGCAAGGTGCCTCTACATAATTACTGAGGTGAGTTTCTGATTTTCAAAATCGTACTATCTTCAAAACACTATAACTCCGCGTTAAAAGTTGCCGATGACACCTACGATGCCCAAAAATTGGCGAAAAAGTCACCGATGTCTGTAGAATGCCTCATCTTCAAAAACGCACATCGTACGGGCAACTTATCCGCTTATGATGTAAGTAACTGAGGTATTAGGTAATGCCTCAGTCACAACTACATCGTAAGCGGATAAGGCAATCTTACAATGTCTGTTTTTGAAGATGTCCTACGGGAATCGGTGACATCCTATGGACATCGGTGGCTTTTTCGTTGCGTTTTGGGCATCGTAGAGGTAATCGACAACTTTCAACGCGGAGTTATAATTTGTGAAGACCGTACGAAATTGAAAGTCTGGAACTCATCGTAGAGGCACCTTGTGGCGGCATCGACATGACCTTGCTGCATCGTGAGACACCGTACGAACACCGTGAGATTTTTGGGAATTTGTGAATTTCCCTTTTTACTACGGCGCCCGCACAGACGACTGCAATGCTTAATAGGACGCCGTACGAGAATCGTACGGTAAACATGTGATAATCGTACGGTTGCCGTACGATGTCAAAAAATGTTGCGGGTTCCGTGCGACAATAGTACGGCGCCCGTACGGATGCCACACGACATAGACCTGCGATGCATTATGGCGTCCCTGTGGCGTCCTTCCGGTACAAAAGCCGCTCGATTCCCGGAGGGACTCCGTGATTGATCGTAGGAAGACATAGGACATTACGGCATCCGCACGGTTTGACCGCCCGAAAAATGTTGTCAGCCCGTAGGGGCATCGTACGCGCTCCGTATCTAATGTGACCGTGGCATATATATTTTCCAGAACCCTACGATTCATCCCCGATATCGGGAACGCCGGGCTGTCGTACTATTACCCTCCATCGCATGGCGATTGGTGTATTTGTGACTGAGGAAAAGAGGGGACTGGTTCCAACTAGAGGCTTATCACTGTAATACAGATTGTTGTCATGGCACGCCTACATTATATGTGCTGTCCATTCAAGTTGTACTGGGTCTACCCAGGAAAATCAGTTACTGTAAACTGATCCACTCTGTGCGTAACTGTCCCCCAGGTATTTTATACAGTGTGACCCTTTAAGTTTCAGTATTCAAAGGCATCAGCCGGCTGGGATCTTTACACCCTTCGGTTTACTATTGTAAATACGTGAACATAGTAAACGTTTATGTCGTCCGTCCGTCGTCCGTCCGTCGTCCGTCCGTCTATGCGTCAAAGCTTTTCTGACCTCTTCTTCTTCTGAGCTGCTTGGCCGATGGTGACCAAACCTCACGGAGATGGTCCACAAGTTTACTACTTATTTTCAGATTTTTTAAAATGGACGTCGTAAGTAAGCAAGTAAGTAAATATTTTATTTAAGGAGGGTAATCCAGTTGACTTGCACCAATCTTTCCTCTCAAATACAAACATATATATATATTTACAGTAAACAGTTTAAGGCATGTATAAAAACAAATGATGCAGACAGACCAACTGTCACCAGCTACACGTAGCTGGAAAGAGTTGGGTTGCATGCAATGCACAATTATTTATATGATAATTTAAGACAAAACCGCGCTTATTTTCTCAGACACGAGTAGGCTGATGATGCTGACCGACCCGAAACTCATGATAAAATATTCCGTCAGAGTCCATTCGGTGTAGACATTAATGATTAAATGTTAGTGACTGGATAACGAATAATACTGACCCAGACCGGACTGTACCCATGTGAAGGACGGTCATAGTCTACATCAGTTCGTAAAGACAATAAGACCGTTTTTGCCATATCAAATCGTAATATCCCTAAATACCGGGAGACTCGTCTGTCGAAACAGCTATAAACCGGAAACTCTCTAAAAGAAGGATATCACAATACAATTGGTCTATTCTTTCGGTAACTCAGCATATAATAACCATGCACATTAGGAGATCATTCCTTCTCAGGAATCTCTATATTGAGATCGTCCAAAACAAACAACGTCGCACTACACAGGGCTATTACGGCTATTCTACATGTAATTTATGCACTGCATTTTTATGATACTGCTGATGGTGGTGGATCCATTTAAAGATATCTACTGACATTTCATCCATGCTTAACATTGAGCTGTGAATACATTTATGCTGTTCGCATTCCAACTCTTAAATGGAATGCTTTTCCATATAATTGCACCACAGTAAGAAAGACTATCCGTTTTCAGTCTAGGAACATACAGGGCCTCGTTTGTCACAAATCGTATTGTTATGTTCTCCAGGCGTGTTGATTGTATAATAAACATTTCACTTCAAGATGCGAGGACTAATCCATTTAGGGCTTTGTACATAAGTTTAGCTTTCTACAAAAATATAGTTTCATCTAAACTGAAAATGTTTAGTCATTGCTGTAATTGAATCGGAAACTCGGTACCAATAATAATTTTGCACGCACGCCTTTGTAATTTTATAATTTTTGCTCGATTTTGATTTGATAAATTAGACCAGATACTACAAAAATAGTCGAAATGAGGCTGTATATAAGCTTTGTAAAATAGCAAGCTATGCTCTACAGAGAGGAAATAGCTATGTTTTGATAGCAACCATACTAGATACTAGGAGACTTTTTTACAAACAAAGTCCAAAGCAGATTTTAAATAATTTGTAGTCCAAGGATTTGATCGCCAGTAGTGAATTCCAAATTAATATCATTATATGTCAAGTGAATTTCATTTGTATCCAGTATTTTTCTTCTCTGCCTGTTTGAAATAAGAATTACTTTTGTTTTGCTAGTATTTAAAAGAATACCATTTATTTTGCACCACAGTTTCAGTTGATGTAATGCACTTTGCAAATTATATTCTACCTCATTAATGTTACTCTGGATATCATAAATGGTAGTGTCGTCAGCATATAAATCAGTTTGTGTAGCAGACTCAGACAGCAGTGCAGGCAGATCATTAGTAAATAATGACTATAAAATGTGTTCATAGAATACGAATGCCCCACATATCGCTTTGATAGTAAACGAGGCAAGGTTCTAAGTCCAAAGTGGGGAGATAATCCATGGATTAGTGTCAAAGCAAAAATAGAAATTCACTTTGTGCATCAACACACCATAAAGAAGATACATAGCAAGCATCAATCCTCCAGCTATTACGGTTTAGAGGTTTTACAAGTGACAAGGCAAAATGGTGAAATTCTAAGTCGAAAAGTAGATAATCAATGACCCGGTGGTTGAATAAAAAATGTAAATAAAGTTTGCGCACCTACTCATTATAAGGAAGTTACATACCAAGTTTCAGATCTCAGGGGCGGATACAGAAATAATTGCAGGGTGGGGTCTGTAATTACAATTCGGCAGAGCGCAAAATCGTAAAGTCGGGGGGTCTGGGGGTCCTCCAGCAGGAAATTTTTAAATGCCAGATCGCCGCAGATTCGATTTCCTGACACCAAGGCCACGAAAAAAGTCATCCAACTATTCGAGTATTGTATATTATTTTGTTTTATTATTATTATTTTTTTGCCGGGAGCAGGGGGGGGGTGGGGGGGGGGGGGGTCCCGGGGGGGGGGGGGGGGGTGGGGAAAAAAGTCATCCAACTATTCGAGTATTGTATATTATTTTGTTTTATTATTATTATTTTTTTGCCGGGAGCAGGGGGGGGGGGTTCCGTGATGGGCATAAACATAATGTCGGACCTAGTATTTCCCCTGGGGCACGCCCCATGTAATAAACATATCTTCTGAAATTGCATCATTAACTGAAGTTACCTGTTTCTTTGCTCCAAGCATGAAAATCAACCACATTAATGTTTGATCACTAAATCGGTAGCAGCTAAGCTTTTGCAAAAGTATATCATGATCTACCATGTCGAATGCCTTTCGAAAGTCAACCATGGCACACCCAGCTAACGCCATTTAATGCATTTAGCCAGTTTTACTAGGTTAACTCCCTTGGAGCTACCTAGTATAACAGTCGTAGAGATGGTGTGTCAACTATTTCTACATTTAAAACTACCATTATCAGTGTCGAATTTGTAATGTGTCATTATGAATATTACTGAATTAGCACATTAAACTTAAGAATAAAGCACACAGTCTGAATTATTTAATTATATATTTACATTATAGTCAATGATTTCTCATACTGTCCCATTAAACAGAACTGTCACCTTATATATCACACCAGTTTAGTGGAAGGATACCTCGCGGCCATATCGCACTTTGAGGCCATATAAAGTTGATTTATTGAATATTATCCTAATTTTGGGGGAAAATAGGGCGGATGTGTGTTTTAATTACTTTTTTTTATTAAAAGTTGTAAATAGTGTTACCAAACAATAATTAATGATCTATCTTCAAATACAAAATAATCTGGAATTACTGTTTAAGGGCGTGTGGGGATTATATTCAGTAAATTAATTTTATATTGCCTGATGACCTCTGAACAAAACCGCCGGACACCACGCACCACGTCTGACAAACCGATGCTGTGTATTGATGGATCAACTAAAACAGAGCCGCCGGACACCACACCTGACACATAGATGCTGTGTATTTAGGGATCAACTATATTATTTTCTGCGTTGATGATTAGATTCAGCCGCTAATTTGTCGGCTCATTCTCAAAGAGTAGGCGGCCGGCCTGGTAGTAAGGTTGGTTTATTATCGTCGGTGCGATGGTGTGGGTGTTTGGTCAATAACATTAATTTTGTTGTTTTCATACACGGTGAAACAAACGTTTGAATAGTCTGTTGATGTCGCTGGGTGACCGACATCACCATTGTGAGTGTCTTCATAAATACAGCTGAATCTCGTTATCTCGATATTGCTTATCTCAATATACCTGCTTATCTCGATGTACGTCCGAGGTCCCGGCGGAATTCCCTATATAGATCATGTATTTCACTCCTGATAAGTCGATATCGGATATGTCGATATATCGGTTTAGTCGAAGTGAACATCGAGTCCCGATAGTATGTTTCCTTCACATTTGTATTCTGATATGTCGATGTGAAAATTACTTAAAGCGCCTGGCGCCCCCAAGTCTGAATCGGCGCGATTATCTCAGGTAAGTTTTCACACGTCTACAGAAACCAAAGACACCGCCGCCGCTAAAATGCGTTTAAAGTTGCACGACCAGTTACAACAGTTCACTGAAAACCGTAATTAATCAATTAAACTTAATGTGATATCAAATCTCTTTTAACAGAACAATGAATTAAACGATGAATAAACTCGCGCCGCGATTTTAACCAATTAATGCGTGGTGTAACAATTGAAATAAGGTGATCAAATTTAAATTTATTAACATTCATTAAACAGTTCATCAACTGATTGACCTGTCTTAACTGAGTGAATACACCGTGTATCTTATACACGCGAAAATCGGGTCGATAAAATCACTTCTGTTGAAAAATCACTCAATGTCTAAATGAACTGCTGCTGAGAAATATGGCGAAGGACACTGCCTACAAACAGGGGGATAACCGGATCAGCATCAAAACAGTTTCGTACAGCTCAGCAATCCGGCCAAGGACCTGGCCTAACAACCGGAGGGTTAACTGGATCAGAGACGACGAGCGTTGACATTTAGATGTAATGATTATTCATTGATGTGTACATGTATTATATGTGTGTTGAAAATCGCTCGTTTACACTAGCTCAGTAGCTGCGAAAAAGCATAAACAAATTGTGTCTAAATCACCGGAAATTGTATAGCGTATTCCTATATTTCGTAACATACGCATGCGCATTGTGTAAAAAAGAAAGTGCGCCATTTATGAAAACCCGGAAATAAAGTAAAGGGGCATTTCTGAAGCGATTTTGTTCGGATTTTTTTTCGAGTAATTTGCCGAATTGTTATCTCGAAGTTCGGATATGTCGATATATTTTCATCAGTCCATTCGTCTTCGAGATAACGAGAGTGACCTGTATTTAGTTAATATGTATTTATTATTTGAAAATATAATGGATTGACGCTGAAAATCAATTTTAAATGTTAGATTCTCTAAGTACATGTATACGTTAGATCGGTAGAGTTTCATGTGTGCGAAGCCATGTACACTTCCATGTGTTTTCAAATCGATTCATGTAGTACAATAACAATGGCGAATCCCTGATCTCGCGTGAACTGTCTGAAATACGACACACATATTTCCGGTGTTGAGTGTGATATCTGTCAAAATACAAACAAAAGCGAACTTTAATTGTATACTTGTTTCTGATAATTATCAAAATATATGTAAAGTGTGCGAAGCCATGTACACCGACTATATTTATTTACTGTAAATATTCTGTTCTGATTTTCAGATTTTCCTTCTATCCATACACATGCAATATGGGATTTGACCATATTAACCAACTAATGACTGATGATAAACCATTAAACATCCTTATATAATCGATATTAATCTTGTGGAGCTAACTTAGTTTCAGTACTATGAGTATTAGTACTATGAGTATCAGTACTATGAGCATTAGTAGTAGAGCTGTTTCTCTTGAGTGGTTGCGTCGAAAACCACTTTGTGATTTATACAGTAATTTTTAGTTATTTAAACAATCTGTCTTATGTGTATTTACAAATGTTTCAATTAATTCAGATAATGTGGCTAGTATTGAGATTGGCCGATAGTTATTTACTTCGTTACGTGCGTCGCTTTTAAATAATGCAGTTACCTTTACAGTTTTCCATACATCCGGGAAGGTACCAGGAGTTATGCTTTGTTATAATGCTTACGCGTTTACCTATCACACTTGCAGAAACCTTTAAAAGTCGCGGTCCTATAGTAACCAGCCCTGTATCCAAGATGGCCGCGGTAGAAAGCAAAAAGTAAAAAAATACTGCACACGAATCCGACGAACGATCGATAGGCAATGTTGTTTCAGATATCTTAAAATTATCAACCCATGATCATGGCGGGGAGGGGGGGGGGGGGGGTGGTGGGGGGTGGTTGGGGGGCGATGCTGGTTAAACGTCAAAGCTATGGTTAAATACGTGTTACGTGTTAAAATAGAGGTAGTCAAATAATCCAAGATGGCTGCCATAGACAATTAGGTCAAATTCTTAAAACAATCTTCTTCTCACGAACCGCCAGACCGACTTCGAAGAAACTTGGCAGGAATGATCGATAGTTAAAAAGATGACCCCGGGATCAAAAAAGGGGTGGGGGCCCGGTGGGGTCAATTATAAATGTCACATTTGAACAAATGTGGTCATGTTATATATCAAATCGAAGGTATCGATGAGACGATCACTCTGGAGCATTTTTGTGTCGAAGTATGATGATGACGTCATCCAAGATGGCCACCGAATGGTCGAAATTTCATAAAGTTATTATATATATCAATTGCTTATGTGTTCCCTTTAGCGGCTATTTATTTGTCAATGTTATTTTTCGATGTGCAATGACCATACGTTATAAAATGTCTATGAAAAAATAATAAGATAATATTATGACGAAATTAATTGATATAGATAATGAGAAAATGTCCTGCATCATTTGCATATCAAAATAGCCTGATACCACCGCGCTTCTCTATCAGTAATTTAAAGATTAATAGATGATTATATATATCTGCACATCGGACACTCGTAATGTTAAACTGGTGGAATAGTTACACAATTGTACCCTTATTTAATTCCTATAAATAACCTTTTGTGTCTAATAGATGGGACTCCAACTTTACATTCACATAGGATTTGTTCCTCATTAAAATCAATATTTAATTGAATTTCATGAAATAAACAAATTATGGCGACATTTGTTATTGATGAACAATATTTACATTTAAATACGTTGTTTATGTCTTTAAAGTGGCTGTGTCTCAGATGATACCTCCAAATAAGCATTTCACAAATCACTTGAGACACAGCCATTCGGCGTCACTGTTTCGGCTTTAATCGGTATAACTATATATATGAACAAGGCTTCTAACTTTGGTCGGACACGACCTCGTATCTTAACAAAATAACATGTTTGAAATTATTTATTTTTATGTATGCTATGTTTTTCTGCAGGACATCGATAATTCTCAAATGATCATATGAACTTGCCACTACAATATTGACGTTAGAGCCGTAAACACATTATTTCGTTTGTTATAATACGAGGTTGTGTCCGACCTAGGAAAAGGAGTATAATTAGATAGTATTTGCCTAAATATGTTCTGGCTTTGTTATTTTAGCAAGATAACAATAATTCTCAAATGAACATTCCGCCCAAAATATTCACACTAGAGTTAATAAAATCGCGGAATGTGTTATAATACGATGTTGTGTCCGACCAAAGTTAGAAGCCTTGTTCATACATGTAGAGTTATACCGATGGAATCCGAAACACGCCGAATGCCTGTGACTTGAGATATATCACCGGATAGTGTATGAATTCAGTCGCAACTTGTTCTTTGTTATAAACCCGCGAGCAGTGACGTAATTCCTCATGTTAACAATGACTACCGCTTCGCTGCAGATAAGACAAAAAGATAAAGTTCTTTGAAATGCTTCAAAAGCTTTATTACAATATATGATCAGCAGAGCACACTTATATATAATCGCTATATTAACACTGTAATACATTAACACCCGAGGTACGCGCATGGTCATAAAAATAATCGAATTTAAAAATGCGAGAACTGAATGTTATCGGTGACGTAGTTGGTGCCATAGTGTCTAGTCAACGCAAGGCACTTAGCTACTAAGTGTAATAACAATAGTGGAAAATATGATTTCTATATTTAAACAAGACTAGCTTTACTAACGCTAGTTATTGTGTTGTTTTTTATAATAAAATATGTTTTTTTTTTCTTCAGGAAACCAATACAAATCTTCAGTTAAATGCTTTTTTCCTAACTCAATACCCAATTGTACAACCTCATCTGAGACACAGTACCTTTAAAGGCACTGGGTCTCAGATATAACCAGAAAGTGATGAAATAGATAGCAACCAAAATAGGTTAAGTATAAGTTAGATCACGGTTCGTCCGCATGTACGAGGAGATCTGCTAGCTTTAGCGAGCGGATTATCGCTCGTACATGCGGACAAACGTGATCTAACTTATGTATCACATCCTCATGCACATACCTTACACACGAGTTGTGTTAATGTAAACTTCTCCCTTTTCCCTATCCATGGCGATGTAATAGAGGAGGTCAAAGAATGCAAGTTCGATCCTTTATATCAGTATATAACTCAGTGATACTGGTACATATATGTGCTGTGTGCTCTGCCACTGCCCTACATACATGTAGTGTAAACACGATAATCGGACAATTCACCCGATGATCCTTACAATTCACCCTGAAATATATAAATGTAGGAAAACGCCCTAAGTAACGTAGAACACACGAGCACGAACACATACATGAACACGGTACAGACATATAACAATATTTACAATACAGGTACACTTGTAACATGGCACAGTACACTACATTGACACATGTGACACAGTGAAATGGCAACATTGAACTAGATTTGTTCGTAAGCGGGGGCTTACGGAATACCCCCGCGTCAGCCCTGACCTAGAATGAATTCCAGCTCGCCTACTATCATTTTCAGATAAAAGACTGTGTCAGCACATATGGAGAGTGCGATGGTGGTTCCAGTTGAAAAAAGCAAACTAGACATCCGTGACCCCTGGCATAAATGGGGGTCGTAGGTTTGTTGCAGAATGATGTATGAGTGTCAGAGAAGGGCCGGGTAAAATATCACTGCATTCCGCAAAGGGAAGAGAAGTTATAAGGAAATTTACATTTGTTAAGTTTTAGTTTTTTTCTAAGTTTATAAGTCCGTGACCTTGAGCCCTGGCCTAAATGGGGGTCGTAGGTTTGTTGCAGAATGATGTGTGAGTGTCAGAGAAGAGGTGGGTAAAATATGAAAGATTTCCGCAAAGGGAAAGAGAAGTTAAAAGGAAATTTACAATTGTTAAGTTTCTTTTTTTTCTAAGTTTCGAAGTCCGTGACCTTGACCCCTGGCATAAATGGGGGTAGTAGATTTGTTGCAGAATGATGTATGAGTGTCAGAGAAGGGGCGGGTAAAATATGAAAGATTTCCGCAAAGGGAAAGAGAAGTTAAAAGGAAATTTACAATTGTTAAGTTTTGTGACGGACGGAAAGACGGAGACGGAGACGGACGGACGGACGGACGGACAAGCTGACTCCAGTATACTCGCCCTCCCCCACCCACCCCCCCCCCCCCACAACTTCGTTGCGGGGGGTATAATAAATAAGACACTGGAGTTGCTTGCTGGGTCGGACAGGGTAATTATTCGCTTAGCATAGTTACACTTAGAATTCTCTAGTGGTCGGTCACCTTAACATTGACACAGATATCTGGGCACTGTGTACCCACAAAACGGACGAATAACATAAACACACATCATTCACATGTACAATTCCATCTACCAGAATGATGGATCTGGGTGTATAACGCTCTCCACCTCTCTCGTCCACTGGCTACTCGCTGTCTGTTCTCTCTCAGTGATGTGAGTACTGGAAGTGTATTAGACTTGTTAAGTGACATGCATGTATCAATCGGAAGTGAAGTGTGTGCCTTTCAAGCATTTGGATAACGCACCATTTCGGAATGTCAAATGTAAACAATTACATTTCGACGTCATTTACACACAATTCCGACTACGCGTATCGACCGAAACACATTGCAATTCAAACCGTTTGACATATTAAAAGGATACAATATTTCATGAACCAATTCTTACCAACATAAACTTGTAAAACATTAAAACATCTTGCCGTCAGAAAAGTTGAACTTCGCTCATTGAACTCTCGTGAAAAACTACCCAGAAACCAACAATTTCTAAGGGACAAAACTCTAGGCTGACTACTCGACTAAAATACGAAATGACACTAGAATACGCAACGGGAAATATAATCCGTATGGGAAAAATAGGACCCGGCTACACACTCCCCCTGTCTGTCAAATGACGTCCCGTCATTAGTCCGGTCAAAAAAACATTCGTTCAAAAATACACAATACTGTTTTTCTGAAAAATACTAAACTGCAAGCGACGACGAATCTGATTAGTTCGCTCCCCTCGTCTGAAAAATGTTTGTCCCGACATTTGTGTCTTCCTAAATTATCTCCGTGGCTGCTGTCCGGTTTCTGGATCACAGTTTCATCTTATCCCCAACCTGTTGGAAACATATAAACATATTAGTTGCTCATGAATAACTTGAAGTCGGAAGTGATCACATCATGGTGTCGCTCCATATGCATCCTGGTCACGGCATCATTGTATTCTTCTCTGTAGCAAAAAACAAAAAATGCATACAAAATTATTTCTCCATCATGGCTCGAACCATCTTATGAGCTACCTCTGCATCAAATTGGTTAAGTACGCCCGAGTTCATAAGAGTATATAATGCCTGTAGTTTGCTATCCTACTGTCTAGCAACCATCTGATGCATCTGAAAAGAATCGAAACGAGCAGGTAATTTCTTTTCTCTTTCTGAACGTCGTAATGTTGGCTGTTCCTCTTCTGGTGGTGGTTTTGTCATTTTCTTTGGGTTAGTTTTCCTTCTTGGTTGTGCTTTTGGTTCTTGTCTTATGGTAGTTTCTGTTCTTTCTCTTTCTATTGGTTCCCTGACTGGTTCCTTAGTTGAATGATCTCCGAGAGTCTCTCTTTCGTCAGATCACCGTTATCTTTACTTATCTCCGACTCATTATGAACTTCATTCATAAGTGTCTCTCCTCTTGACTATCTGTTTGCTCTGTAAGAGTAACGTCTTCTGTCTTTCCTTCCACACTATGTACCGCTGCACTAGGATCTATCATTTCTGTTACGTCTTCCAACACCTCCTCTGTCGTCTCCGTATTGGTTGGATCATGGGCGTCCCCATGGATATATGTCGGCGAAACATACTCGTATCCCATCTCCTCCTCTGAATCTTCAGAATCTGTTACTACTTCCCGATTGTTTAAAGGTACTACGTCTGTACTAGCTTTCCTATCGGATGCATCCTGTATGTTTTCTGGTTGACCAAGCGACTTCTCCTTAGATTGTCTTTTCTTTGGAATTGGTCGTTGATCAACTTTACTCTTGTTCTCTGTGTTGTCTCCGGTATCACCAGATTCTATCGGCAACAGATGATTCCTATGCAGGGTCCTCTCGATTCCTTCTTTTGATTTCAGCTTGAATACAGGTATGTCTTCTCTCGGTTGTTCTATTACTTCATATACATCGTCTTCGAACTTATCTGCAATTTTATGTTTTCCGTCGTATGCGAGAATCTTCACCAATACTGTGTCACCGACGGAAATCTTGGATGCTTTCGCCTTTTTATCGAACTGTCCTTTCTGCTTTTTCTGTGCTTCTTCTGTATATTTCTTAACTATCTGCTGGGTGGATTCCATCCGATGTCGTAAATCTTCTAAATACTCTCGCGAGTTCTTGTTTGATGTTGTTGTGATGTATACTGATTCGAAAACGGAGTCGATTGGAAGTCTTGGCTTTCTTCCGAACATCTGTTCGAACGGTGACATCTTCGTGGTCTCGTGTCTTGTGCAGTTATAGGCATAGACCAACGATGGGAGATACTTCTTCCAATAACTCTTTTGAGATTGTTCTAGTGTTCCTAGCATGTTGAGCAGGGTGCGGTTATACCGCTCCGTCTGTCCATTTCCCATAGGATGGTAGGCTGTGGTTCTGGTCTTGGTGATTCCGGTTATCTGGCATAGCTCCTTAATAATTTCCGACTCAAAGTTAGCTCCCTGGTCGCTGTGTAGTTTCGTTGGAATTCCATAATGAATGATAAAGTTGTTGTAAATTGCTTCGGCTGTGGTTTTCGCGGTTTGGTTCTTTGTCGGTATGGCCAATGCGTACTTGGTGAAATGATCCGTTATCACCAAAATGTTGCTGAATCCTCCTTTGGACGTTTTCATAGTCAGATAGTCCATGCACACTAACTCTAAGGGGTAGGTGCTGCTGATATTGATCATCTCTGCTCGGATGTTGGTGGATGATTTTCGCCTCAAACATCTGGGACATTTCGATACCCACTTGTCCACATCTGCCGTCATCCCTGGCCAGAAGAATCGTTCTCCGAGTAATGATAACGTTCTGTCCCTTCCGTGGTGTCCGATGTCATCATGAAGACCTTGTAATGCTGTTCTTGTTCTTCTGTAACACTCTGGTAGCACAATCTGGTTCATTCCTTCTTCTTTGTCCTTGATCACTCTATAGAGTATTCCTCTGTTCATCTTAAAACTGGAAGTTTTTCCTCATGTTCTGATCCTCTCTTGTCCGGTATGTGCCGCTATTGGGCATCTTCCTGTCAATCACCGCTCTAACCCATTTCCCAATGATAGGGTCATCCCTCTGATTCTGGCGTATTTCCCGTACTTCCAGTTGGGCCATGGTCTGTCCGGGTGTATCTGTCGCTTCAACTATATTTATACCGGCGCATGGTAGTATCTCGATATATGGGGGTCTCGTTAATGAGTGGCAGATTGATTTTACTGTCTGGTCTTCAATTATCGCTGTGTCTTCTGTCAACCTATCATGGAGGTATCGTGACATAGCGTCAGCATCTGTATTCCTCACTCCTGGTCTGTATATGATATCGAAATTATACTGTCCTAACGCCGAAGCCCACCGCTGTCCTGTTGCGTCTAACTTCGCAGTTGTCAAGATATGGGTCAACGGGTTGTTGTCCGTTAGTACAGTGAAATGTGCTCCAGTGATGTAGTCTGTAAATTTATCTGTCACCGCCCACTTCAACGCGAGAAATTCTAATGTGTAGGCCGAGTAGTTTCGCTCCGATTTTGATAGACTCCTGGAGGCATATGCTATTACTGGCTTCTGATTTTCCTGTAGATTGTATAGCACGGCTCCCAGTCCCTGTCCGCTGGCATCAATGTGGAGCTCGAATGGCTGTTCAAAGTCTGGGTATGCCAGGATCGGAGGTGTCGTCAGATGATCTTTCAACTTGTCAAATGAGTTCTGCTCTATTTCTGTCCACTTCCATTCCTTCTGGTTCTGTTTCTTTCTGTTCTTCTTATGAGTAGTTGGTGGTAGTAATTATGTCAATGGCCTTGCTACTTTGGAAAAATCCTTCACGAAACGACCATAATATCCAGCAAACGCGACGAAGGATCGAAGTTCATCCGAATTGCTTGGTATGGGCCAGTTCTTGACTTTGTCGATTTTTGCTGGATCGGTTTCCACTCCATTTTCACTAACAACATGTCCAAGGAATTTCACTTTCTTTTGCATAAAATAACACTTGTCGGCCGAAAGTTTCAAATTACATTCTTCTAATCGTGTCAAAACTAATTCTAATCTCTCGATGTGTTGTTCTGTGTTGTTGCTGAAGATTATCAGGTCATCAAGGTATATAACACATATCTTCATGTTGTAATCTCCAAGACATTCTTCCATGAGCCGTTGATATGTGGCTGGGCTGTTCGAGAGTCCAAAACGCATTTTACAAAACTCAAAAAATCCCAAAGGTCCAACAGTAAAGGCGCTTCTCTCTTTGTGGTCTTCTTCCAGCTCTACTTGATGGTAGCCGCTCTTCATGTCGATGACGCTGAATATGGAGGCTCCCTTAAGAACATCGAAAACATCCTCGATTCTTGGGAGAGCGTACACATCTTTCACATATCGTTGATTCAATAGGCGATAATCGATGCACATTCGTAGCTTGCCGTTCTTCTTCCGCACTAGAACAACATTGGAACTCCATGGGCTCTTGGATTTCTGTATCACACCGCTGGCTAACAGTTGTTCCAGATGTTGACGTACTTTATCTACCATATGCGGTGGAATCCTACGGTGTCTTTGCATGAATGGCACGTCATTAATGAGGTCTATCCTATGCTTTATCAGGTCACATTGTCCAATGTCTGTTTCATCTTTTGAGAAAATATATTTGTGTTTCAGCAGTAAATCTGTCAGTCTGATGGCTTGGTCCTCTGATAAAGATGGGTCGATATGAATTTCTTGAAGTATTTTGTTAGTTGCCTTGGTTTCTTGTATCTTGTTAAACACAGAGTCGTCTACGGTGACTGGCTGCATCTCGCATATCACCGGCTTCGGTGTAATGGTAACTGTATTCGTTGTTAGATTTGTCACATTCACAACTACTTCAGTGTTCTTGCGGTTCTCATAGTCTACTACAGATGGGGTAATGTCGACATATGTTGGCAGAGTATACTCCTCACTCTCCTGTAATATGGCGCTTGTCGGCTGATGATCAAGTTCTCTGTCGGTGTATCCATAAATATTCCGACTCTCGTTTGGTCCAATCGTAATCCTGGACGTTTCTGCGCTCCTCACTATCGCTATCCTGTCTTTGTTTCTCTTCAGCTGTTTCTCTCTAACGGTGATCGCTCTAAATGTCAAATACCATGGAGTGGTAAGACGGGCAGGCAGTCTGTAAGTATCTGTCACCATGTTGGCTCTTACAATCAGTGATCAACTCATGTAGTATGTTGGTTCCCAATAGCACTGGTGTCTTCGCAGTGTATTTAGTATCTGGCGTAACCAAGAAGATACAAGGCGTTGATTGTGACATGGGCATTCCTTCGATCGCTGTAATGTCTATTTCTACGAAGCCTAGGTATGGCAAACTATTTCCATCCACGCATTCAATTTCTAAAATATGGCTTAGGGGTTTAATCTCCATGCTGTTGAAGTTCTGTTGGTGATTTTTTTCCGAATTACACTAATACAGCTTCCTGTGTCTAATAATGCTGTAGTGTTGACGTTATTCAGCTGAATTGTTCCTTCATTAATTTCTCCAACTAAATTGGGACCTTTCTTATCAGCAGTGCTCACATTCGGTCCATTCATCTGGGCACATACTAGTTTGGGCAGTTCCTTGCAATATGGCCCTTGTTGTTGCAATGGTAACACGTCGGAGCCATTGTGTTGGTTCCAGTCTGTCTGGATGGGCGGTATCCTCTTCTGCCTCTAAACTGATCCCCTCTCTCGTACGACATTCCTCTTCCCCTGTAGGATCCTCTACTTCCGTGCCCTCGATTTTCTCTGTAGTATGGTCCCGTATCATATGTAAACTGGTTGTTGCGTCCTTCCTCTTTGTCTTGTTACAGCTTATCTATCCTACTATTTAACTTAAGTAGCAGTTCCTTAACTTCTGAAAGTTCTGACTTCTGCTGTTTATCTACATTTACAGCTGCATGACATTTCTGTTTGGTAGCTTTCTCAGAATTCAAATCTGCTTCAATTTTTCGAACTTCTATCTTGAATCTGTCGTAGTCGGAAATGATATCGCATTTGTTGAATGCCAACTGTTTGATGTTAGACGTCAACCCTTGATAACACACTTTCTTCAAGATGGTGTCATTCTCCTTCTTCATGCCACCCAACGATACAGCTCGCGCCGCTATCTCCTCTAGTCGTGATGCATATGATATCACGCTTTCGGTTGACTCTTGTTGACAAGCGTAGAACCTTCCTAAGGACGATCTATTCTGCCTCTATGTTCCCAAAGGTTCCTTCTAACTTGTCCATCACTTCCTGTATTGTCACTCCAATGCCTAACCGTCTGAGTATGTCGCTGGCATTTCCCTTAACTGCTCTCCTGATTCCTAGCAGAATCTGCTCATCCACGAATATGCTTTCCGCTTGTAGTGCCTCGATCTCAAACCTAAAGCTCGCCCAAGTGACTTCACCTTTCCCATCTTCGCCGAAGAATGTCGATATTCTCAGATAGTGGTGCTGGCCGCTGGTCTTAGGTGTCACTGAGTGCATCTTTGTAGGGTCTGGTTTATGTAACAACTCCTCTCCCATATGCTTCATATAGGATATCAAATCCTCTGCCGAGGATATCTTCGGTGGCTTGACCTTCAACGAGTGGAATACTTCTAAAAGCTTCAAATCATCACAATGTAACTTCACAGGTATGTAATAAGTGTCTATTCTGTATGAATGCACTGATATCGGTAATATGTCAAATAATGTGTTTTATAAGTGTCTATTCAATAATATAGCACGATATAGTCAAATATATGGTATAGGTGTTTATTCACTATTGAATGCACTGCTAATTAGTCACTTCCGGTCCACCACTACGATTCGTTTCGCCAATCTTCACAATCGCTACCACTATAAAGTCTCAAGTATCTCACTGTATCGCGTCTTAACACTAGTAACTGTCACTTGTCACTCTTGTTGTCTCTATGGTTCACTCTTATCAAACTGGATAGTTTTAGTCTATTTTTCACTATATCACTAATTACTTCCTGTTGAACTCATTGTCATTCAGTTTACTGTCTATCGGTAATTGAGTGTCACTTTAACGTATTACCTACACTATCACCAATCCACATGTAAATCCAAAGTTCACATCACCATGTTTTCACAAGTAGTATTTCACCTATGTGTAAACAATTCACACTATATGTCTCCTATTAGAGTGATACATTATCACCTTTTTACGCTACGCTGTATCCCACGTTGATTGAGACAAGTTATAATTTTCCGAGTGATGACAAATTATCACTTTCTGAGTGATAACAAGTGTTATATCCCACGTCGATGTATACAGCTATCACTTTCCGAGTGATAACTTAACTAAAGTGATATCCCACGTTGATATCTAGAGTTATCACTTTCCGAGTGATAACTAAAGTGATATCACTTTCCGAGTGATAACTAAAGATATATCCCACGTCGATATCTACAGTTATCACTTTCCGAGTGATAACTCAAGTAATATCACTTTCCGAGTGATAACTAAAGTGATATCCAACGTCGATGTATACACTTAATTCACGGAATGTAATAAACTAATAATCACTCCCACTAATAATGTTGCATGGTGATGAAATCATGTGTATACCATATTTCTTCAGTCGATCTCACCAATCGACTCTATTATACAGTGTGTCACAAAATATAAAGTAAATATGGTAATTCTGAAAAATTCACCAATCACAAAAAATGGATTATCAGGTAAGTATGATGACGATCACGTGATGAATCTGAACATACAAATAATGATGTAATAACTGCAAACTATCTCAAACAATATGATCAACACGGCAATAAAAATTAATTAATGTCCGAAAATATAGAGGAAATACGGAAATACAAAATGGTAGATTTTTGACACAAATTTCAAAGATGTAAACATGTAACTCTGGGAGAAATGAAAATTAAACCTGAAAATTCCAATCTAATCGCGACTGAACAAATGCGGTAACGGGCAAAACTGAAATAAATGTACAAGCAAATTTCGCACAAAAATATGAAAGTATACGGTAATCTGTAATACTGAAATTTAAATTCCATAAAAAAATTAGAACGGCTATGTTCTCCAATATGCAAATATAATTTAGAAAAACATCAAATAATGAAATGAAAAGTGCTAATGTGTCGAAAATATTAGGGGTAATACGGTAATTTATACAAAAATATTTTCAAATAAAAAAATTGTTTTTAAAGTATTAAACTCAATATCACTACTCTTTAGAAACAATCGGTCTAAATCTAAATCTCCTGAAAATAATTAAACAAGTGCATGCACGCTGAAATTAGAAAACAATTGTCGTTGCTGAAAATAATAAATCTGTGCTGAAAGAAAAATGGAAATTTGTTAATGTAAAATTTATATTAATGAATACTTACCTGTTTTCACTAAACGCTTTTTATTTCTATAAAATACTACAGCCGGTAGAATCGTTCGACAATAGGTGAGTAGCTACGGTACTTGTAGCCTGTCGCTTGTCGAATCGACACAAAAGAAAATCGATAATGACTCCAGCGCACGAATACACGTACATACGGGTACATCTACCCATAAACCTATGCGCCTACAGGAGTCCGCCATTTTAATCATTATTATTGCTACCCTTGCCCTACTCGCGGGGATGGGAGGTGGGAGTCCCTTTAGTGAAAACAGGTAAGTATTCATTAATATAAATTTTACATTAAACAATTTCCATATTAATTTCATACTATACGCTGTTTTCACTAAACGCTGAATTTGTCCATTGGTGGGGAGGACTACATTAACTGGTCCCATAGACATCTATACATATAATATATGTGAGTGCAAGGAAGTGCCGTTACTGGTCTAAAACATAGTAGTAAATATTAGTATATAGCTTCTTCCCAACAAAGGAGTAATGGGGAAAAAACCAACATAACAGGTTGAATTAATACGTACCATGTAATCAACCCTGTAAGGCTGTGTGTTCATCTCCTCCTCTATTCATTGACTACTACATTGTACCCATTATTATAAATTTAATCTAATTTCCAAACAGTGTACATTTGTCCGATATATTTATAAGCACCTGGTGCCTTACAAAAAAGAAACAATGTATGTCAACCTCCTACTATATATACATTAACATGCAACACTATAAGGTGAAGAGAAACCATCCATATATGTGAGTGTTTTCTCTGAATACGGTTAGGGAACCTTCACAAGACTACAGATTCCCTAACCGTGCTAAAAACCGAAACATCCCCACATAGTCCATATTCGTAGTAACATCTCAGATCCCCTACTGCCGAACCACATGGCTGGCAGCCACTAAAGGTCCCAATTTAAACAAGTCCTGACTTTGGACAGACATGGATCTGAGATAAAACTTTGAAAATGTGCTATGGGATCTCCAGCATGCTGCTGCCATAACCGTGTTAATGGGAGATTGGTTGAGAAATGCACAGGAGGTGCTTACAGCCCGCACCTCATGAGCATTTATCCTGGGTTTAGCTTGTTTCTGTTTGGATAACCCTTGATATGCTTTGCGAAGAGTTATCCATCTAGAAATCGCTGCCTTTGAAACTTCACCATTCCCAATTGTCGGGATAAACAGCTTTTTCCTATCCCCCTTGAACTGGCTGCTAACTCCAAATAATGTTTCACTGCTCTGACGGGGCATAAATTTCCATCAGAACCCGACAACCTGCCAAACCGGGTACTTCGAAGGGTTCTGGAAGTGTATTACCACGGTAGCGTTTTCGGTAGAAAGGAAATTTCATATGCCAGCGTCATAAATTTCCCCAGCTGATCAAAAAGATCCCGTCAGCAGCCAAGGCATGTAGCTCGCCACAACGTTTAGCCGATGCGAAGGACAAAAGGAAAGCTGTTTTCACTGACCAATCCAACAGCGAGGATTTTCCCATGGGCTCATACGGTTTCTCCGACAGGGAAAGCAAGACACAAGACAGATCCCATTTATGTGCAACAGATCTAGTCAAAGGTCTTTCCTTTTCAAAATATGTCATAAGCTCAGAAATACGACTATCCGACCCCACATTTCTAGCCTGAACCTTCCCATATTTGAATGCGCACGCCAACGCAGAACGGTAACCCTTACTGGTAGAAGGGGAGCATTTCTTAATTTCAAACAGGTACAGGAAGAAGTCTGCAATCTCACCTAAAGCTGGGTTGCGTGAATTAATTTGCCTGCCACTACACCACCTAGCGAAGATGGACCATTTAGCATCATAGCATGTGGAAGTAGACTGACGTCTCGCTCCGGAAATGCAATTGGCAGCCCGTTCAGAAAATATCTCACCTCTGACTGCCTCCCGGACAATCTCCGGGCGACAAGGTTGAGGCTCTGGACGTTCTGATGCCACAACCGTCCTGCGTGTTGAGAAAGAAGATTTTGGTGACAAGGAAGGATCAATGGAGGAGCCGCTAACAATTGCAATAGGCGACTGAACCAACTTCTCTGTGGCCAATGCGGAGACACCCTGCACTGAGACGCCCTTATCCGTTGCAGAACCATCGGAAGGAGGATAAAAGGGGGAAAAGCGTATGCGTCCAGATATTTCCACCCGAAGGAAATTGCGTCGACCGCCCATGCTGACGCGTCCTGTACCGGGGACACAAAATGAGGTAGCTTTGCGTTTAGTCGGCTTGCGAAAAGATCCACCATTGGGTCCCCCCACCTGCCTATCACTGTAGAGGCCACGTCGCGGCGTAATGACCACTCCGTCAACACGGGTTTCATGCCCCTGGAGAGATAATCCGCCAGAACATTGGTCTTCCCGTTATGTGACGAGTTAGCAGCACAATGCTGTGTTGTTGACACCATAGAAGTAGCTTCCTCGTTTCCATATACAGAGAGAGCGAATGGGTCCCCCTTTGTTTGTTCAGGTACGCAACAACTGTAGTATTGTCTGTCGATACCTGAACTACCTTCCCCTGAAAATGCTGGACTGCTTGAAACAGTGATAGTACAACTGCCTTCAGTTCCAGCAGGTTGATGTGGTCCATTGCCTGATCCTGCGACCAGACCCCCTTGAAAAGGAGACCCAGTGGATCCAGATGTGCCCCAGCCTGCATTTGAAGCGTCTGTGTAAAGGAATAACACAGGATCTGGGAGAGACATGGGCACCTCCTGTAGGTACCTGTCTCTCACTGCCCACCACCTGAGGTGTCTTTTGAAGTCGCTGGACGGAACAATCAGCGATTCCAAGGGGCAACGGTGTGGGGTCCAGTGAAACAACAGGTAGAACTGGAGAGGTCTCATGTGCAGCCTGCACAGGACCAGGAAATCCGCCGCTGCATTGAGTGTGCCCCGCAAAGAAAGGAACTGACGTGCTGTGATAACGACCGAATCGAGCACCTTGAACACAAAGCTCAGAACCCCCTGAGACCTGTCGAGGGGCACCTTCACTATCTCCACCGAAGTTAGGAAATTCATCCCCACATATGAGAAATCCTGTGAGGGGGAGAGGTCCGACTTTTCCAGGTTCGGTATTAAGCCCAAGCTGGTCACTGTTTGCCAGACAATCTGTAGGTTCTGGAGCAGCAGTTCCCTCGACTTCTGGTGGAGGAGCCAGTCGTCGAAGTACTGTAGGACATGTATCCCCCTTCTTCGATCGACTGACGCTACCACCTCCATTAACTTGGTAAATACCTTCGGAGCCGTGGCTATCCCGAATGGTAGTACCTTGAACTGATATCCTGTTCCCTGCCATTGAAACCGAAGGCATTTCCTTGAGGTGCCAAATTGGCACATGAAGGTAGGCATCCTGTAAGTCTATGGAGGCGGCCTAGTCCCCCACTGAGATAGCTTTCCGGATGGACCTGGAAGTCTCCATTTTGAAATGTTCTACGACCATGTAGGCAATCAGTGCCGATAGGTCCAGTACAGGGCGTAGCTTTCCGTTCTTTTTTGGCACGACAAAAAGCCGACTGTAGAAGCCCGGGCTGCCTACATCCCGGACTACCTATATCGCCCGCTTTTCCAAGAGAGAGTGAATCTCCTGCTGAAGATACTCCCTCTTGAAAGGATCTCGCACGGGTTCGAATGTCGGAATCGAACGCCTCAACGGTGGATCCTCGTGGAATGGAATACTGTAACCCTTTGCCACTATATCGAGGATCCACTTGTTGTTTGCTACCTTCATCCCACTCTGCCTTGAAGGAGGTCAGTCTGCCTCCTACAGGCAGAGAGGAGAAGGGAACGGCGAGACCGGGCGAAATACCCTGTACTGTCCTAAAAAGAGGCCCCTTGAGGCTTCGACCTGGATAAACGACCTTAACCTCCCGACCTACCCCGAGACCTACCCCGAAACCCACCTCGCTGTATAGGGGGTGCGGACAAACCCTGAACCGGTACCGGGGTCGTGAACATGCCCGAACCAACAGAATGCTTGAAGGACTTAGACTGCATAGGCTGATCAATCCTAGCAGGTGGTCTGGGTTGACGTGCTCTAGCAAAGAAAGATGACAACAAATTCCTCTATCTGTCCGCTAGGTCCGCCGCTGTCACTTCAGCACACCTGTCTCCTAATAAAGTGGGCGATGTCAGAAGGCAAGACCTAAGCGACTCTCTGCCTTGACCAGGTAGAATGGATGACGCTGCAATCGCCGCATCTCTCCTACAGAGGAGAAGATCGGTAGAAACGGACATAGCCGTCCCCATCACATGTCTACTTGTTTTAGCAGCAGACTGTAGCATAGCCATCAAAGTGTCAATACTTTCCTCTTGACTGATACACCTGCTGACGGCCGCTAAGAAAAGATCTAGATGAGATGACATTGTCACCATAGACCTAGCCCTAGACTCCACAGAATCGATCAAAGACGCAGAAATAACGGGGGTACATGACCCTTTAACCCCGATCTTCTGTGCATCACCATCTAAGGGTGGATTGCGTACGGGCCAATGCTCTGTATGAACCCTGTATTCCCTGGGAGCTAACTTGTTAAAGAATTGTTTATTCAATAGGGAACCCCCTTTAGCGAGTTCTAACACCGAATCTCAACACTCTCTGCCATTGCTTTGACCGTGGAGGAGTGTGGTAGAGTTGGCAAGCTGGAATCAGGCCCTTTATCCTCCAACTCAATCAAAGACTTAACGCTCTGCTTAGGCAAAGGCTGGGAAGGACAGTGACTTTCGTCATTGACCAGCCTGTAAACAGCTGCAATGGCGTCTGCATAATTCAAAGCCGGAGCCTCACTCTCCTGTTCGGCCCCCGACCCAACATCCACACTATAATCAATAAATTCTGGGGCAACTACATCTACTCGCCCAGATTCTACACCCACTGTGTAAGGCGTAGACGCCGTTGTAGGTTCACGGCTCAACCCGGAGCTGTGGTCTGACCTATCCTGAGTTAGTCCCTGGATCATGTCCTTTAACGAAGTAAACATGTCCAAAGTGACCAGGTCGCGTGCCTCTGGTTTACGTCGTCTACTCACAAAGGGTGAAGTAGAGGAAGTAGAGGAAGATGAACTGTACCTTCTACTCCTTCTACCCCGTGACCTTTTCTCTTTCCAGCGCCTATCATCCCGAGATGTGGACCTTGACCTTCGAGACCGACGAGACGTCATCTGTGCCGCATGGCTAGCAACAGAATGACTCTCAGGAACCATGTGCACATCTTTGACTGGTGTGACATTGCCACGATTGCGAATCGCCCCACCAGTCAAATTAGGTCTGGATGTCACATCACTCTCAACAGCCCCACTTACCTGAGTCACCTCAACCGCTACAAGTGGTGTATATGAGTCGATCACTGAAGTCCTCGAAGAGGAATGCATCAGTGCGCCGGCTCCAACAGTGTATATAGGAGGAACCTACACTGGTATAGTGCTAACAATACAACCACTGAGTGACGAACTCTCCTTAGCCGTGGTACTTATGGTACCCTTACCTTTCGGCCGCGACTTACTAGCGACCGACCCTGGCTTACCTGAGATAGAACTGGACTTATCAGAAACTGACCCGGACTTCCTAGAAGTCGACTTGTTTTTCTTTGTTACCAATTCCCAAGTGCGGTGTCCCCACAAATATGACACTGAACATGGGTCCTGAATAGAACACCCACAGCACCCATAGCACACTTCATGTGAGTGTCCCATTCTGTGCGAACATGACCACACGAAAGCTCCATAAGAACGAATTGACAATATCACTTACCTTTTTTCGCCTCGTATCTAACAATAACCGACTGAAAACAATTCCGCTGTAAGAATTTACAAAGGAAACAGAAATTGTATCCTGACACACAGAACACGTGTGTTCTGTCCGCCGGTAGAAATAATAATGGTTAAAATGGCGGACTCCTGTAGGCGCATAGGTTTATGGGTAGATGTACCCGTATGTACGTGTATTCGTGCGCGGGAGTCATTATCGATTTTCTTTTGTGTCAATTCGACAAGCTACAGGCTACAAGTACCGTAGCTACTCGCTTATTGTCGATCGATTATACCGGCTGTAGTCTTTTATAGAAATAAAAAGCGTTTAGTGAAAACAGCGTATAGTATGAAATTAATATATAGTTAGTCCACTGAAAAAAAAAAATCAGCAAATACTCGAAAAAAATAATACCAAGTGTCGGTCGAAAATGTACTAGCACATATCACTGAATGTCAAGATCGGACTAAATCAGGGGCGCCACCGGTCAGACAAAAGGTCATTAAATTCCAAAGGTCAAAAGAAAGGTCACTGCAGTCCCAAGGTCAAACAAAAGGTCACTGAAGTCCAATGGTCAATCAAAAGGTCACTGAAGTCCCAAGGTCAAACAAAAGGTCACTGAAGTCCCATGGTCAAATCAAAGGTCACTGAAGGCCAAAGGTCGAACAACAAATCAATCCTACATGTGTACTGGGTCAAACTCAATCAACATTCCTAACAATCCAAGCAAAACACATATCCGAAGAGATTAACCCACTTATACATGTAATGCTAAATAAACTTGAGGTGAATGTAAACCACTGAAAGCGGACAATAATTTACGCCAAAATTATAAAGACATGACTGCGAACGAAAATTACTGTGAACAAACTGACAACTTCTAACCAAAAATTGACTGTGAACAAAAAATTACTGAACAAACTGATAACTGCGAACATAAAAATTGACTGCGAACAAACTAATAACTGCGAACAAAAAAAATTACTGAACAAACTGATAACTGCGAACAAAAACAATGAGATCTAAGTCAACAATTTGAATTTGCAATGCGTTTGCTAGCGTTAGTTAAGGTCAATTTCCAAAATAGCACGTTATCCGTTTATGTCAAATGTTAAATACTAATAATAATAGATGGAATGAGGCTGTTATGTTTGTTAAGGAGTCTATTAATGCACGGTCTGTTAATAAATGCACCGGTCACCACTGGTCAGATGTCAACATGCATGCGAAGGTCTGATATACAATGTGTAAGACAAAGCAATTACAGTCATGTGGCCTAAAAGATAATGATGTTTTGAAATTATTTTGTGATACAAATCTAGCACACTAGTATTACTCACCACCCAGCTGACTGATCTTTAACTGTTACCATCTGTCCTTAACAAGTATCTGACCACTAGAACACTATACACCGTCACTATTGATGTCACAAACTGCTACAATGTTCCACAGTAGAGGGTCTTCTCCCGGCTGATACGAAAGACGTCCTCGGCTTCCAGGCTGGTTGGTGTATTGGTTCGGTGTATGTGTAGAGGACAACTCAAAACGCGTGGAATTACCACCGGCTATGGTGATATATAACGTAAAGTGAAGGCATAATCAGATGTCGAACTGCTGCTCGGATGCCAGACTGCTGCTCGGATGCCGGGCTGCTGCTCAGTTGTCCACGAACGGCGTCACAAGGCTCATTACTATTCACGGATCACAAGAAATAACTATGCTGTCCATCACTGATTCGCGGCCAGATCACACACGTACCAAAACACATAATTCACCAAATCACGTAAAGTTCCGATTCACTTGGGGGCTCCATTGTAAACTTCTCCCTTTTCCCTATCCATGGCGATGTAATAGAGGAGGTCAAAGCATGCAAGTTAGATCCTTTATATCAGTATATAACTCCGTGATACTGGTACATATATGTGCTGTGTGTTCTGCCACTGCCCTACATAGTGTAAACACGATAATCGGACAATTCACCCGATGATCCTTACAATTCACCCTGAAATATATAAATGTAGGAAAACGAGCTAAGTAACGTAGGACACACGAGCACGAACACATATATGAACACGGTACAGACATATAACAATATTTACAATACAGGTACACTTGTAACATGGCACAGTACACATGACACATGTGACACAGTGAAATGGCAACATTGAATAATTAAGACACTGGAGTTGCTTGCTGAGTCGGACAGGGTAATTATGAGCTTAGCATAGTTACACTTAGAATTATCCAGTGGTCGGTTACCTTAACATTGACACAGATATCTGGGCACTGTGTAAACCCACAAAACGGACAAATAACAAACACACATCATTCACATGTACAATTCCACCTACCAGAATGATGGATCTAGGTGTATAACGCTCTCCACCTCTCTTGTCCACTCGCTGTCTGTTCTCTCTCAGTGATGTGAGTACTGGAAGTGTATTAGACTTGCTAAGTGACATGCATGCATCAATGGGAAGTGAAGTGTGTGCCTTTCAAGCATTTGGATAACGCACCATTTCGGATATATATAGCACTATGGCTTTCACTACCGTTACAGCCATATACCTCAAAGCGGCCCGTAGCCAGACCTGTTTGAAGGGGGTGGGGGGTCGTTTCGAAGGCTCAAGGGGTCTGAAGTATCTACCTGTTTGAAGGGGGGGTGGGGTCGTTTCGAAGGCTCAAGGGGTCTGAAGTATCTATGGGGGTCTAAAAAAGTGGACCTCAAGGCTAAAAAAGTGAATCTCGAGGTTTGGCGGTGGGGGGGGGGGGGGTCGTCCGACCGCTCCGACCCCCCTGGCTACGGGCCTGTCAACGATACCTACTGTAGCGACTTGATTTCAAGATTTGAAATCTGTCGATTATTGTCTAAATACGCGTCTAATGGTGCTAAACCAGCAGTGCAAAGCCAGAAATTATATTAAATAGCCTGTATGAGTTACAATGGGTGGCTTACCTATTAAAATAAAGTGTCTATCGCTCCTTTTGTCCGACTACATAAAGTTTACACAGTTTACAATGCTACGGCCGCCATTTTGTCGAAGAATTTCCGGCAGAATAAACTAACTTCCGGAATTCTGTTTTTAGTCCGGCGGCCAAAGGTCGATTTTGGGGCTTAACTTTATTTTAAATAACTTGTTTTCTTTATTACTGATTTTGCCTTAGTATGTAGACTTTCTAGTTTTATAATCCGACTGATGACAATCTGTTACCCTTGAGCATTTGGAGAAATCTGCATAAATTCAAGATGGCTGCCACCAAGATATACCGTGCCATATAATTGCATCCCCAGGAGGAAATTAAACCATCTAAGAGAGTATAATGGATGTATTAACGTGCTGACACAAATGGGTAACTTTAAAATTCAATTCCTTAACTGCATATAGAAAAAATCCAAGATGGCCACCAACTGTGACTAGTTTACATACTTTCATTACCGTAATTCGTCATATCAAAGAATATCCTTTTTTGTAATTATGTGTTTAAAATGATGTGTGTTTTTTTTTTAACTTTGATGTTAAATTATATACTAATCTATATAACACAAGTTCAAGGTGACCATCAAGTATCATATTACCTGACTTTAGTAAATAGCTTATGTAATTACACCTTGATATACACCATTAGACAGCATCGGCAATAACGTAAGTCTAATATGGCCGCCGGATATGAATATAGTACCGTATAATAGTAATACAATTATATTATAATATAAGATTTAAACAGTCTTGTCTTGCCATTTCATAGCAGCATTCATACTTCTATTGTTGGCAGGGCGATATATTGTACTTTACAATATACTTCAAGGACTTCCCAATTTGTAAAAACACCAGATTGTCGTCGTTTATATCATTGGCTCCAAAAACTCAAATGTGATTTACTGTGCAACATCGCATGAAATGGCTCCCTAGGTAGCTTCATTAACAACTTGAGTGTCTGGATATAGTAATTGAACAAGTACAAATGAATGATACGTCTATATATTTCTGTCACAATCGGTGACTACGTACAATAACATAGTTCAGCCATCCAGTAGCTTATTCCAGTTTCTGGCTACCATTACGTGTTTTCAACCTACTTAGTACAACCACTTAGCTGATAGTATTGGCCACATGTTTTCTTTCTGTGAAAGTAGTCAGTTTCCACAAAGCGGCTGTATGCACACCACTTTAATATCACTTATTACTTTGTAAGCTGCAAGTAATTGATGTGTTTTCAAACCATTATCGCCGATGTAGAGCAACATATTTATATGATGAGGTGATGTATGTACACCAATTTTCTCTGTGTATTGTTTCAAAGATAAGCAATACAAATACTTTATTTTTGTCGAATTATTGTGTAGTTATATACCTTTAAATGATTTTTACTAATTCCGAGAAGAACACGGAGATGCTATATATTAAATACCACAGGGAGGACACAACTAATACAAATGTAATTGATATTATATGACAGACAATCTAGATGCGCCAGTACTAAACACTCACGGTAACAAAAAATATTATAGTACCTGCAGACAGCAATACACATGGTACACAACCATATATAGAACGTGACAAACTTCAAGGTACCATAATATGGATAATTGTATTCCTACGTTAGTAAAAACGTTCATAGTATACATAACTTCAGTACTTTTATTCCAATTTACTACGATATGACATCGATGTGCAATTATATACTTAATTATTATCGTCATGATGATCGTCATGGGATAATTTCTGTATATATGGCGGCCATCTTGGACTTTCGCCCTTCACAAATGTGTCTAGTTACTATCAAATTGACTGTAAGCGTTTATCATGTCAATATATCCAAGATTAGTATACATGTTGTTTTCATATGGAGTGTACGTGGGAGCAGTCATATGGAAAATATCATGTTACGTTTGGCCGCCATGTTGGATTTTTACCATTTAATAGTGAATTGAAATTTAATGTTGATCACTTATCTCGATAAGTCAAGTAAATCCACTTTATGCTGTTAATGTATGCTAACAACTCATGTGGAAACAACTATATATGACACACTATAACTGGTTGGCAGCCATTTTGGATTTATACAAATTTCTCAAAATGATCAAAGATGACATAGTGTCATCAGTCGGATTCTTGATGTTGATGATCTGGGCAATCAAAATCGCCAATAATTTTTTTTTTTTTATTCAAAATAAAGTTAAGCTCCTGCATGGAACATGCCATACACTTGGCTGCCATACTATCTGACATCTGAGCGGGAAAACCCCACATACGTCAATCGATTTCATTGGTCGGTTACTTTGCAGATTTCCGATATTGTACATCGGAAGAAAAATGGCGACGGTGATAAACTGAACGTGTTATGCACGCTGTTTTACAAAGAAGTGTTGAGAAATAACTAGCAAGGAAAGTAGTTGCATATACATTATGAATGAAAGTTGGTGTATTAATATTAATTAAACGTATTGTCAGATGATTTCGGTATCGTGCAGTTCACGAAGTGTCAAAATTATGCGCGTATTCGTATCGAAGTATCCTTGCGTGTCCGACAATCGTGAACCTAAGCATATATAACGCATTAATAGCTATACCATAAACACAACATCAACTTCAAACATACTTACCATTTGTTCTATCATCCAATGTGTCTAAGATGCGCATAATCACAAAATATTGCTGAAATAACACTGCATAACAGAGAGAAATACTGCATGCATATTTGCGAGGAGGCCGCCATTGAATGTACTCAATTTCGTAATACACATTTCCCAGCATGCAATTCGTTTGTGTTTACACAGGAATTCATGGAAATAGGCCAAGATGAATTTAATATTGGTTTATAGTCCCACTTTTGATAATGCAGCGACCTTTTATTTTTTAAATTATTATTATTTGCTATTAATTAATCATTTTTAATGGGAAGTATTAAAAATATAAATTACCAAAAATTGCTTCATTATTCATAGACACACATTTTATGGGACATAATATAAACATGGTATGTGAACAAATGTGTGCATGTAGAATACTACAATACCAAGAAATCATGTAGTGATTTGATAATATAACATGTATTCACATTGTCATGGGGAAAATACACACACTATGTCAAACATAATTGATACTGTTGGCAAAAAAATCATGGATATTTTTGTGTAGAAATTGAAGGAAAAATAAATTGGCAATAAAAATACAAGGAGGACGAAAACCCAATAAAAAAAAATATCATGGCCTTAATCAAACCGGAAGTTGCTAGACGCAGTGTAGGGGTCAATGAACTTTTCCTGAAAAGTTTACAGGACGATCATACCAAGTACTAATACAAGAATTTTGACTTTTGTTGCCATGGATATATGGGAATAGTGAATTTTATCAATTTTAAGTCGTTTCGAGTCGCATCCCGTTCGAGTACCGGGTCGTTTCGAGTCCCGGTCGTATCGAGTAGGGTCGTTTCGAGTCTGTCGTATATAATTTGTATTATTGATTTTATAAGAAGTTATAAGTATGGATATATGTTTTAATCAATTTAATTGGGAAAAGAAATGGGATATTTAAAGTATTAAACAAGTTTAATACCAGATCAAAATTCCCGTCACTTAGCCACGATTTCATGATGCACATGGAATCGTGTTACCAGCTGGCACCACGTGGAGGTGTGACGGGTCTGATGCTCATAAAATGATCCGTGATTATAATTCTTTAAGTTGTAAAGGGTATTTTATAGCTCATATAGCCAGCCATATTTGGCCCTGAAAAGGGCCGTTTGTTACCGCTCTCGAAGTCAGTGGAGGAGTCGTCGGTGTTGTTGTCGGCGATCAGGAGAGGTCGTACGGACGGTAGGCAGACGCGCAGCGACGGAGGAAGGTGGAGGTGGAGGTGGAGAGTTCTCTATCCATATACTGCGTCCAGTACTCCTGAAGTCGGCGTTCCAGTCGAGCGGTGCCGGACATCACGTCTCGTCGAATGTCGCCTGACGTCACGTTGGCGTGGACCAGCTCTGACTCGCGACGTAGAAGAGGGACCAGCCGATACACGCCGAGGCCGGCCTGGCCCGCTCGATGATTCATGCGATAATGCCAAACCTGCAACAGAAAATAAAAACATGTGTAATATACCTAAATAAATAAAAAATAAATACGATGTGGCTCATCTGGAACTAGCGTCATCTCATCGTACATATACTATTATGAATGATAAATACATACCTTCGACGTCGTTGTTCGTTCGTGTTGTCAGTTGGAACGCTGACCACGACGACGGAGGGAACTGGCCGCTGGTGATCCACTGCCTCTCGATGTAGGTGACGAGCCTGAACAGGGGTTCGGAGTCGCTACTCGTACCTTGAGGGACTGGAAGGTGGTGTCGATGTGGCTGGCCGGCAGGAACGGGAGTGCCAACAGCTGACTACAATTTGAATAAAACATTTGGTGTACAGTGTAATTACACGGGTCGCCGCTATGAAATAATCAACATTTGAAGCAATGTTTGGGCATGTCCGTAATGTATTAACGATATGGTATATGGTTAATACCTGATGAATTGGTGCGTCGACTTGCGTTCCCTGTAGGTTGGAACGAGACCGTATTCCTGGACGTGTCGCCAAACAGCCTGGGACCAGTGGAAGATGCAGCCCTTAGTGGTCGTTCCTGGAAACACCTCTGCGACCGCCTGCCACGCAGCTGTAAACAGATGGATAACATGCCATAGCCCCAATAAGTTGAAACATATTTAATCGATCAATCAATTTTTTAAGCATTGTATGTACATATTATGTAGTAATAAACCTGATTTCATTATAATTTACGATGTCAATATACCTCTCTCGAAGTCGAGAACGAATCCTTCAACGGCGGCGTCAGGGATGGCCTCGTTCACGGACTCGAACACCTTGACGTAGTCCGACTTCTGGCGACGCGTCATCAGCACGAACACCAACGGATACTGCTTCCGCTCACCGTCGATCTGCACGAAGGCGTGAACTGACATCAACTGGGTGAACGGATCGCCGATAATCTGTAGAAATAAAGTTGAACAAACAACGTGACAATCACGTTACTTATGCGTGGCGTAATTCAATATAATTTTCGTATAATTAATTGATTATGTTAAGCGTCGTTTGAACTGGTTTATTTATATCATAGATCAATTACCTTGAAGGTTCCGTCAATGAACCAACGTTTCGCCTGTCGCAGCAGCTGCAGTTGAAACTGTGTGGCGAAGACGATGTGGCGCTGTCCGTCGTGCTGGATATCGGCGACAAGGAAATCGTCGCACTGGAGGAAGTCGGAGTCCAACTACAAAATTTAAAATTGTTATGGCACCCGCATGTGACACACTGATTGATTGATTGAATAAACTGTATCAAGTGTTATAAATCAATACACAAATGTTCATATATACCTCAAAATCGAGTGATGTCGGTTCCTTCGGTCTCATGGCAGAGCGGAATCTGTTGACAGCCCTCTTCACCAACGCGGTCTTGGGCTTCAGAAAGCGAATTGGTGGCGGGATGTCCGTTAACTCAATCTCTTCTACGATGTCGGTGGCGGGTCTAAACAACTGGTCTTGTGAGATGGACTTCGACTGTTTCAATAAATTACGTAAACATTGAATGGATTTCAACATATATAGTATAAATTATATGTAATATGAAATGTTGAAATATTTGACTGAAATACATTCCATTTCAATAAGTACCTTAGTGGACACGGCAACCCTCAGCGGAAGACGTAGATCGCCAGGATGGACGTGCTGCTTAGCACCGCGGGCGAATGTATCCCCCACCTGGCGGACAATGGCGTAGCAGATCATCTTCTTGGAACGGACGCTACACGACCACGTGGTTGACGCTGTGTACTTCTTCTGAAACAGTAATATAATAATTTCAGCTGAAATGAAGAAATTATAATATATGAAATATAACATAAATCATTGCGGAAAAATTGTAATATATCAAATATATCAAATATAACATAAATCATTGATTTCTTTAAAAATCAAAAGATCGGTCGGTATATTATACTTACCTTCACGCCATAGGAATAGCCGTCGGTGGATACAAGTAGCCGGCCGCCTCGCTTGCTACCCTTCTCATACAGCGTGTATGTGACTGGCGCCTCGGGTAGAATCGTGTCATCAACAATGCCGTCATCCTCGAAGGATCTAAAAAATGATGGTATAATGGGTTTAATGTTCAGCTGGAAAACAAACGTCATTATATTATAATATATTATATACAAGTTACGAACATGTTTAATTGTCGGTGTTTTAAAATATTGTACACAATTACCTTTCAGCCGGCTCTGGTTGATCGTCGACATTCCTGTGAGCGACATCAAAGGTACCGAGAAGAGGGTCTGTATCGTTTCGGTGTCGTCGATAACGGACCAGTAACCATGCCGGACGGCCAACCATCGATCTGACCCACGCTCTGAAACATTAAGACTGTCAAATTACGCACCTAAACTTGGGCTCGGTTAGGAGCGTGCATTTTATCTTCTTACCGTCATTGGTCTGGTTTCGAGCTATGTATTTATGCTTGTGTTTAGATCCACATACCTGGATAGAATTCTCGGCGATGTCGGCGGTGACGTCCGCGATGACGTCGTCGGTAACGTCGGCTGTGTCGGCGACCGGAAGAATGGTGGACTCAAGTATCGGACCCGGCTGATCGTCGTCGACCTAAAAGTATAATTAACGCATGTATGGTTTTCTTTCCTTACCTTAGTGGATGATCTCGCATATAAAATGTAGAAAGTTTGTACTTGATTATACATTATAAATAACTAAGTTGATTTAAAATTGAATGTAAATGTTACCAGTGCTTACTTACCTCGAAATCCATGAATTCAGCTGTTTGGTCACGTGCGATAATGGACTGAAAATAACGAAAAATTGATTGATGGACAATTTAACAATAATACATGTAAATGTCAAACATTCCACATATATCAATATTTAGCTTAATTACTGTCCATGTACCGTTCTGATATTTTCATATATTACCTCATCGAAGCGTGTAGACAGTTCCGGGTCCGGGACGGGAGCCAGCTCAGGAAATACGACCACAGCGTCATCCAGTTCGCAGAATGTTGACATCTCCAGAGAATGAAGTACATCTTACTGAGTGTCTAACTGTCAACAATATCACGGAAAAGATTGATTGATTGATTATTCGTGTTTTAACGGCCTATCAACAGAATGATTGTTACTATTACAAAGGCGATATGTTTAATTACATAAATATTATATATTGTACATGACTATATATATATCCATGACGGGGTTGTTGAATGATACATTGTAACCTACCTCGTATACTTCTACGAGCGAAAAAGATGGCTGGAGTGTGGCTCGCCGTAATCCGTGTCTGATTCGTCGCTGTATCGGATGGTCGACTCCTCCAGTGTCGTATCTTCAGTGGTGACATCTGGGGAATGCTGTAACAATAAATTGCAAATATACAAATACTCACCCGCAATATGATTTTGTATAAATTATGTTGATGTATGATTCTCCAACATAACTGTCAAGTTGTGAGTATTTAAGGATCGTCTCCATGCCAGTTGTGATGAAGAAATATTAAATGTTATCAAATTACGCACAGTAACTGTAGCTCTGATTTCTATATGGTTTAATACATTAACAACATGACACATTACATTGTAACCTACGTATACTTCTTCGAGCGAAAAAGATGGCTGGAGTGTGGGTGGCTCGCCGTAATCCGTGTCTGAATCGTCGCTGTATCGGATGGTCGACTCCTCCAGTGTCGTATCTTCAGTGGTGACATCTGGGGAATGCTGTAACAATAAATTGCAAATATACAAATACTCACCCGCAACATGATTTGGTATAAATTATGTTGATGTATGATTCTTCAACATAACTGTCAAGTTGTGAGTATTTAAGAATCGTCTCCATGTGGTGAAGACATATTAAATGTTATCAAATTACGCACAGTAACTGTAGCTCTGATTTCTATATGGTTTAATAACTTAACAACATGACATTAGAACTTACTTGCTGCTGTGAAACAAGTGACGCAAATGTACGGGATGGGTTCCTTATCGACGATGGCTAGTCGGTATTCCTTCCAATCGATCCCTGAAATGATAATTGGATAATACTGGCCATCTTCATAAAAAGGTGAATAACTAGAAATCCAGACAAGGCGCCGAGACATAAATTTATATTAGAAATGGTACATGACAATTTTACCCACCACATATACATACCTGTCCCACATGTACGACGAGTCCAATGGCCACAGTTTATCGCATTCGATGCATGCTGAAGAGGACGAACGGTCAACGAGCAGGTAATACACAAAGATGACATGATAACAGTCAATCTATGCACCTAGAGTGCAAGTGTGCGGCATCCATGATTGCCAGTCGTATTTATCGGATTATTGTTTGCTAATGACATGTCAATTACTAGGCTGCCGCATAATTGTTGTAATTGGCATCGACAACTATTTCACACGTTATATGTATGTTGACCAGCATAGCTCATCAGTCTGGTATCATTGTCTGTATTAACTGCTTAAGTATTATTTTAAAAAATATCAACAAACTGTATATTAGGTATCTTATAGATTTTTCAACATGATGTATTTACGATTATAATTATCAACCACGATACTCGATCACTGTCGATATGTAGTAAGACAAATTGATAGTCGCAAATTCTCGTGTGTGCGTCTCATAAGTTCACGTTGGTCACTTAATTGCACTCGTTAAATATCAAACAACTTTAATCCAGGCGGCTCGATCCATTGATATTGACAACTTAAGGATTATACGCGCCCTGCGATTTGGTACCTTAAATTAATATCAGCTAGGATAATTCAATACCAACTATAATTATGTCTCTTTTTTGTGTTTCATAATTATTACTAATTCATAACTATACATCTCCGCTCCGCATCAGGGAATTTCAAAAGGGATTAGGATGGTTTCACCGTGTCCGGTGAGATTCCAATTTCACGGTCGGTAGCACAGGTGAATAGCAAACATCGAGTTTGTCCGAATTACCGCAATTCTGTAATCGTTCTCTTTTTATCATCTTTATGGATAATTTTAACCAGCCTAAACATGAGATTTATTATTAAAATACTAATCATTACCATCACTATCCACTACTATACAAAATAGGCCTTTTTCATAGAGACTCGAAACGACCCGACTCGAAACGACCCTACTCGATACGACCCGGACTCGAAACGACCCTTGTAGAACAATGTGTGTTACTTTACTTGTTTCACACGCATTTTTTCTGGACTGAGCAGTTTTTGACAGCAGAAGATCAGATGTCAATATTTACATCCGGGTTTTCATGCATACGTCAAAACACGCGAGTAAGGACCGAGGTATCCCAAAACACGAAGATGGAGACTTCACGAACTTAGAACACTACACGATATTCGAGTTTAGATTTCGCTATGTGACCCAATGGGATGGAAGTCAGTCTCTATAACAAAGAAAATAATAAATGAAAAAAGTCAGATAATGAAAAATAGAAGTTAAACATGATATAGAGACATGGCATGTTAGTCTACATTTCGGAATGTCAAATGTAAACAATTAGTGAATTACATGTCGACGTCATTTACACACAATTCCGACTACGCGTATCGACCGAAACCCATTGCAATTCAAACCGTTTGACATATTAAAAGGATACAATATGTCATGAACCAATTCTTACCAACATAAACTTGTCAAACATTAAAACATCTTGCCGTCAGAAAAGTTGAACTTCGCTCACTGAACTCTCGTGAAAAACTACCCAGAAACCAACAATCTCTAAGGGACAAAACTCTAGGCTGACTACTCGACTAAAATACGAAATGACACTAGAATACGCAACGGGGAATATAATCCGTATGGGAAAAATAGGACCCGGCTACATTAATAAAGACACAACACCCGGAAATGTAACAAAGATATGATAATAATGTGGTAAAGTATTTTTTTTTTCAAAACAAAGATAAATAAATTGCGCAATGAGGGATCGTAGCTAGTTATCTCCCGTTGAATTTATTATAGAAATCCTGTCCAAATTGTGTAGTTTAGTGCCTTTTTGTCTGTAAAAAGGGCGAATGTAGCGTGATCTGTTGACTAATGTTGATCCAGATCATCCTACATATGGGCCGCGCTCTGTGAAAACCGGCCTTAATGACAACATTTTCGATTTGCATGTTTTTACATTTTCTAATGCGGACACCTTTCAAAAACAATATTCTGAAAATAAAATGCAATTAAGTTTAATAGTTTAATAGTTTTTGTTTTATCTCACTTTTTGTAGCACCATGTGAATCACGCACGAAAAAAACGTAACGTGAAACAGTGACGTTTGTACAATGCAACTCAACAGCCTACAGTAGAAATGAGTGTTCATAGACTCATTGACTGTGCTTGCTGTAAACTGTATTTGCTGATAAGTTGCACTAAATGTATCTACAAATGTTAGTATATATACTATCAAACATTTATCAGAATAAAACTATGATATGTACATGTGGTGAACAAAACAAACGCACACTTGGTTAGTGTGTCGGACTACTGATCCAAGGGTCGTGGGTTCGAGCCTGACTAGCGGCGTGCGTTGTCCTTGAGCAAGACACTTTATCCACACTGCTCCAGTTCACCCAGCTGTAAATGGGTACCGATAATTCGTAGTTGCTCTGTAAATACGAATTACCGGCTTCTCTCAAAAATCTCTACCTCCGTTCTTTCTCCCATTCTTGGGAGACGGCATGCAAGGTCCTAGAGCCAGTGCCGCCGTTAAATATAAGCTAAAAAAAAAAAAAAAAGACCGCACAACTATCGATTTTAAATCTATAATTAGCCGACCTGTGGCTTCGTAATTTGCCACTATCGCCATAATAGATTCATATACGCGTGTCGTCAGAAAGATACATTGTAATTATTTCAGAATTGACGTCATGTACAGTTAATTGTGACGTCATTTATTGATTTAGACAATACGTCACCAAAGACCAAAAAACTAAAAGGCATTCCTGGTGTTGGAAATTTTAAATTATATGCACATCGTATCGGTGATTGAAATAAATGCATTTTATTTCTTAGAAATGAATGACCAGAATTTGGATAGGCCTATGGCTGCACATATCAATGACTTTAAATTTACATCTCAGAAAGCGGGAAGAACATTTTCCTGTGTAGCCAATATGACTGACGGACGGGCTAATGTACATGTACCCGTACTAGCAGGTAGCAGGTCCATGGATAAATGCTGCGCGCTGACCCCTACTCCCTCGACTGGCCACCACCGCCACGTATGGAACGCCATGGCTGTCTTATGTAGGCTGACATCAGTTGGTAATGTGCTCCCGTCATTTGGTAATGTGGTCCCGCCATTTGGTAATGTGCTCCCGTCATTTGGTAATGTGGTCCCGCCATTTGGTAATGTGCTCCCGTCATTTGGTAATGTGGTCTCGCCATTTGGTAATGTGCTCCCGTCATTTGGTAATGTGGTCCCGTCACTTGGTAATGTGCTCCCGTCATTTGGTAATGTGATCCCGTCATTTGGTAATGTGGTCCCGTTATTTGGTAATGTGGTCCTGTCACTTGGTAATGTGCTCCCGTCATTTGGTAATGTGCTCCCGTCATTTGGTAATGTGCTCCCGTCACTTGGTAATGTGCTCCCGTCATTTGGTAATGTGGTCCCGTCATTTGGTAATGTGGTCTCGTCATTTGGTAATGTGGTCCCATCACTTGGTAATGTGCTCCCGTCACTTGGTAATGTGGTCCCGTCACTTGGTAATGTGTCCCGTCATTTGGTAATGTGGTCCCGTCACTTGGTAATGTGCTCCCGTCATTTGGTAATGTGCTCCCGTCATTTGGTAATGTGCTCCCGTCACTTGGTAATGTGCTCCCGTCATTTGGTAATGTGCTCCCGTCATTTGGTAATGTGGTCCCGTCATTTGGTAATGTGGTCCCATCACTTGGTAATGTGCTCCCGTCACATGGTAATGTGGTCCCGTCACTTGGTAATGTGCTCCCGTCATTTGGTAATGTGCTCCCGTCATGTGGTAATGTGGTCCCGTCACTTGGTAATGTGCTCCCGTCATTTGGTAATGTGCTCCCGTCATTTGGTAATGTGGTCCCGTCACTTGGTAAGGTGCTCCCGTCACTTGGTAATGTACTCCCGTCACTTTTTAATGTGCTCCCGTCATTTGGTGCTAACTTCGTTCGGTGGTGCTAACTTCATTCGGTGCTAACTTCATTCGGTGGTTTTCGATAAATTCCGGATAAATTATACTGAGGGATTTGACATGTAGCACCGGAAATATCAAGCATTTATATAACCATACTATGTTTGATATTTCATAACTGCACACTATAACACAGCCAGTGATTTACACACTAAATTTGTCCCGATCACAACATTGCTTTGTTGAAATGACACTCCACATCCTGCGACTATTGTTCGAAGCGGCTCATTTGAATTTACACGCGTTTAAAGGTACATGCCCACGCAGTAGGTTATAATATAGTGATACAGATACTTTTGTATATTCTGTACGTATGACATTTTCTGGCAAAATAAACATTCATTCACCATTACCCCACGTATTGATTGGCATTATTATACATTTTATTTTGGACAAAAAAATTCACACGGATATCAGGGGCGATAACCGTGTTTCCTTAAAATTTTAACGGACATTACTATTTATTCTCTGTATTTATTTTTTGATGTTCAATGATCATACTTTCTAATCTGTCGAAAATATTATTTGTTCAGGTGACGCATTTCATTAGTATAAATAAGTAAAAAATAGCATGCCTCATTTGCATATGAAAATAGCCTGATACCAACGCGCGTCACTATCAGTAAAATAAATATTACTAAATGATTATATCTGTTTTCCGGGCACTTGTAATTTTTAGAACTGGTGGAATAGTGACACAATTATACACTTATTTAATTCCTATAAAGAGCATTCTGTGCTTACCGAGTGGGCATGTACCTTTAGTTTAAACATATTTTATTTGCATATTATTTACAATGGTACAAGGCGACAATGGAATTTACAATGATATATACAAATGGGATTGGATTGAAAGCAAACTTATTTAAATCCTCTCCCTACATGTGACTTTTCATCACCGGATGATGAGACCAAATCGTTCTGTCGCGGTTTAATAAAGGTTTATAATTGGTGAACATAACTGGTTTCAGCACCCGGTGATTCCGGTAAGTGTACGTTGTTTGTCAATATGTAAATATTCATGTAATAAAACTATTTATGAAATGAAATAGATGAAATAATGAAACAAGAGAATAGTGTGTACAGTTGTATACACAATGCAGAAAACATCTTGACCAGTTTTGATAGAAAAAAATATTTTGAAGCCCCAACGAAAGCCACGGTTGCCACCCTCACATCGACCAATACACATTCCACTCTACTGCAACCACGACAGTGGGTGTACGTTAGCAGACGTCGGTACATGATCACGAAAAGCGGCCGGTGCTTTGTATATATGTTCTAACACATGCAAATATAGATTCATTGTCGGTAGGATCAAGTTCGGTGTTGCCGTAGAGTAATATATGTAGTGTCGGTTGGCAGAGAATTTGAACATCGTTCATTAGTTGTTCGCGGTTTATTGTGTAACGGTTACATGTGAAAAAATAGTGGTTTGCATCCTCGATGTAGTACTATGTAAGAACATTAACAACAATCTGGCAAAGTCGGACTTCTTAAATGTGTAAATGTTGGAGATCAGTCTGATCAGTGTCTGCAATGATTGCAAATATACTAGTAAAATTACTATGCATTCATATAACCATATTTACAAGTGGTCATTTTAAAGAATATTTACATTGTTATCAAACGGCAATCGTACGGATGATTCAATGTGATATTTTTGAAAGTCGCTAAATATTACGTGAAAAAGTACACGTAAGATACTGTGTCGCAATAAATATGCATGTGACACAATACCAACACACTAAATACTAAAACATGTTTGGCCCAGTGTCACCATGATGCGATATGCCAGGAGCGGTGTATATTTTGGCACTATCATAATTATGCTCCCCGCAACGAGTTGTGTAGGGGGGAGGGGTAAACTGGCTGGAGTCAGGTTGTCCGTCCGTGCGTGCGTGCGTGCGTCCGTGCGTCCGTAAACTTAACATCAGAGAAATAGTGTTATAACTTCTATTTCATTTATCTAAAATGCTTAATATTTCACACATGCATTTCTGTAAGGCTCTACTACCATGCCGTGCCAAACACATGCCCGTCCATGACCGTCCAACCCCCGTTAATCCCAAGGTCAAGGTCAAATACTTAGTCTCTTTACACAACTTAACATCAGAGACTTCTATTCCCTTCATATAAAATGCTTAATATTTCACACATGCATTCATGTGAGGCTCTACTACCATGCTGTGCCAAATCCACGACCGTCTAACGCCAGCTGATCCCAAGGTCAATGTCAAATACTTGGTCGCTTTACAAAACTTAACATCAGAGAAATAAGTTATAACGTCTATTTCCTTCATTGAAAATTCGGAATATTTCCCTCATCCATTCCTCTAAGGTTGTACTATCATGCTGTGACAAATCTACGACCGTCCAATCCCCGCTGATCCCAAGGTCAAGGTCACATACTTAGTCTCTACAACACTTAACATCAGAGAAATATGTTATAACTTCTATTTCTTTCATCGAAAATTCTTAATATTTCATGCATGCATTCCTCTAAGGCTCTACTATCATACTGTGACAACTTCCCGCTGATCTCGAGGTGAAGGTCACATAGTTAGTCTCTTTACAAAACTTAAAATCAGAGAAATCGGTTATTACTTCTATTTTCTTGCTCGAATCTGCTTCACTTTTCACACACGCATTGCTCCAATGGACCTCTACCACCCTGTGACAAATTCACGTCCATGCCGCTCCCGCTAAGCCCAGAGTCAAGGTCACAAGCCCACACACTTGGAACATTTTACATATTTTAAGGGTACCTGGGCCCACGCGGGGGTTATTCCGTAAGCCTCGTTTACTGACCGATCTAGTTATACATCTGTGATACGCTTATTTTTCTGAAAATTTCCAAATCGTATTTTTATGTTCATTTTTGAAACATTCGACAGGCGAAACAGTACACGAATTAAGCCCAAGCGTACGGTTATAAATAGGACAACATCAACTTATTGCAATGACGCAACTATTTCAAGTGTCAAAATCCGACGTGCCGTTGGTAAATTTAAGCGTAACTTTGCGACGTCTTTTTTAGGCTTTCATGACGTTGTCATTAAGGCTGGTTTTCACAGAGCGCGGCCCATATATATGCAATCTGATCCGGGACTTCATTATTTGCCAGATTCATATGTTTCACACTTATTAA
>CM055266.1:107788538-107921783 GCA_029237695.1 Conchocele bisecta
TTTCACACTTATTAATGTTATTGCAATCAGTGTATACTCAGATCAGACTGCACATATGCAGTCTGATCTGAGTCTACTCTGTTCGCAGATCTCACGTTTTCTGTTATTCAGTAAGAAATAAACGCTGAAATACAACATAGGAGCGGGTCTCTATAAATACATTTGCCAAGTGAAATAACCTTCCTTACTGGTACATCTATAGCGGACAGCCAGATTGTGGTTTATCATAGTTTCTATACTTGAATACAACGCATACTTTTAGAAATGATCATCTAAACACAGTGCCTTCAATAGCCAAAAGTAGGTCGGATAAAAAACAAACGGTCTCGATTATTATAATAACCTGACATAGTGTGTTTACGTGTGTATGAATACGTTTTACCTTCACGGGTCATGTGGCTTAACCCTTACTACGCTGAATTAAATTTTGTCGTCTGCTGGAAATGTTTTATTTTCAATATTTTTAGATAAAAATCTGTTTTGACAGCGCATGAGAATCGTCTCCACTGGAGACGATTCTCATGTGCTGTGAAAACAGGTTTTTTTGTTAAGAATTAAGGCAAAAATGAAAAACAGCAGATCGACAAGTTTCGTTTCCCGCGTAGTGAAGGTTAAATATTACTAAATAAACTACTACACGTATACTAACCCGAATAGTCTGTCTGTAACGCAGGACGATTTGTACTTGTAAGTCGCCCGGTGTTACAGACAGAAGATTCGGGTTGCATTTATACATGATATATTGTTAAGAACGTATAATGTGCTACCATAAACTGTGTTGTAAAAAGTAAGAGTTGTACTTGTTTCTAAACATAATTACCCGATGGATTATTCACGTGTTGCTAACCCAGCTACGTGTTACTCTCGTGTTTATCTCTGCCAGTCTCTGGCAGGCGATCTAAACGGTGTTCTACGGAGCCCCGCAGGGGACATAGATTTTTTTTTTATTAATTCGTTCCCACGAAATAACAATTCGTTCCCTCAATTTAACAATTCAATCCCACGAACTAACAATTCGTTCCCTCAATTTAACAATTCGTTCCCACGAAATAACAATTCGTTCCCACGGAAACGAATTGTTAATTAATGGGAACGAATTGTTATATCATGGGAACGAATTGTTAATTCGAGGGAACGAATTGTTTTCTTAAATTGAGGGAACGAGTTGTCATTTCGTGGGAACGAATTGTTAATACGAGGGAACGAATTGTTATATCGTGGGAACGAATTGTTATTTCGTGGGAACGAAGTAGTAAAAAAAGAGTTTTGTTTATGCATTTACACAGCACATGGGCAATGTATGGACACGAGGATGTGATAACAGTTAGATCACGTTCGTCGGCATGGTAAGATCGATAATCGATTATCTCCTCGTATATCTTACTGTGGCATATTCTAAGTACTAAAACTGGTATTAATCATTTTAAAAACAAAACTAATATACATTGTTTAAAGTGTCTCTTTTTATTAAATTTTCGACCAAGTGTATTAAATGTGCTTCCCTTCAGATGTTATTGGAAGAAACTAATCTAATGTCCGTTTACTCTAAAAATAGAACAATTCATTGAAATACACTGAAATTCTGTGAAGTAAAGGGTGGATTACGAATTGGATTTCATCCAGCGATTTCCCACAGGTTGTTGTAACGCATCAAGGTCTATAAATGTATTGACCCGTTCAACACTACATACCTGTATAGTGGTATTGGCGAACAGTGTAGATCCAGAAGAGCCGGCTAGCAATGTCCATACTTTTGAGAACAAAAAGATCCCCTTTTCATAAATGGATCATTTTGTGACGATTGGATTAGTTGCAAAATTAACATATCAAAATCCATTACAGTTACTTAGAGGCGGAAGGGTTACATATACCCAAGTGAATCAGTAAGAGAAAACAATAAGTTAAATGAATTTTTCCCTGTTAGACGAGACTCCTCTCGAATAACAGGGAGTAAAACGAAATATTTCTTATTTGTTTTCACTTACAGGTACTGATATTCTTAGGTTTTTATGAGTCATTATTAGAATTAAGTATGCGATGTTCTGTTCAATCGCTATAAAGTTCACGAAATAAGGTTTATCCTGTCAGTTTGTTGGTGTACTTTAGTTATGAATGTATGCATATGTACTACCAGTAGCCGATTTCACCAACATTTCAAAGTTTACTTTTCTAGCGAAGTATACTTTGAGGGAGTAATCATTTATTTTTCCTGAAATGCATTATTTCATATAGAACTAACGACTGATGATTAAAAGTATGCAGAATTATTATACTGAATTTATTACATTATCACAGCCATTTTGGCTGTGATAATGTAATACATTCAGTATAATAAAAATTAATAAATTTATACTAAAATTGAAGATTTCTCCCTCAAAGTACACTTTGCTAGAAAAGTATACTTTGCAATGTTGGTGAAATATTTGAATCAAATATGTGGTTTAGAAAGGCACACACATACAGTAGAAACTATCTACACCGGACACGCAGGCAGTCTCTGTATCCTTAATTGTATTAGTTTCATTGTCATCTATTTCTTTTGATAGTGCATGTTCATGTTCGCAAAGCACGCGCGCATGCTTTGACATATTCATATGTCTAATTTACAGTGAAACCTCTTTAAACCGGACACCCTGGGAACCTGCCAGGGAGTCCGGTTTAGAGAGGTTCCACTGTATCTAGATTTATGTTTTAGGAAGAAAAAATACGATTTGAAAATATCAATGTAAACATCGCAGTCACAAAGGTCAGTGTCGCTCCTATTGCATCTGCACTCTACACGCTCTAAGAACTATTCATAGTTTGCTCCGTTACTTCAACCTGTGCGATTACTGTACACGTTATGGGATAACGGAGCAATGTGGACTTTGGTGGTGTGTTTATCAGATACGATAGCGACATCAAATTTATAGTTAATATAACCGTGTACAAATTAACTTCCTTGTGTGTATGTAATGGACATAGGGAGCTATTGTTCCAACGCAGACATACATTCGATGCAGCAAGAAACGACTCGATCTAGCATTGCAGGTAAAATATGTTTGTCATTGTTTGCTCAACCAATGAAAGTTCAGACACTTGATTGCTGTTGTTTTTTCGTCCAAATTGATCGCATATTGTGACTTTACCACCATATCAATTATTTATCCCACTTCTGCCCATTGATCGTAGTTCGTACCTGTGTTATAGGAGAACTACACTTATTATATTCGTACTTTAGTTTCCCATTGAAACACAATGCAACGCAAGACGTTAATATTTTTTTCAATATTGACGTCTCGTGAGTTCTTCTTGGTCAGTGCCCACAGGCACTTTGTGGTATGAACGAGAAAAACCCTCTGTAAATCATACCCAATTGTATTCTGATATTAAATATCTAAAAGGTAGGACACTCGCCATGTTTTCAACCAACGGAAGTTGGTTGAACAGATGGCGAGTGTCCTACTTTCTAGATATTTAATATTAGAATAAACATATCAAGCCCAAAATTGAAATGGCTGACAACGTCATTTTGAAATATATAAAATGCAATATCTCTGTAATGAGATAAGCAAGAAATGCAAACGAGGTGTAGTTTCCTAATAATTACAACATACAAAGACTGCTTATATGGTTAATTTTTACTAGGTTAGCTCCCTTGAAGCTACATAGTATATATATAGTAGGGTCATTTCTGAGGATTCCGTGACCATATTGTTCCTACCTTTTTTTATTGATGATTTGTCTACCATTTTAGGTAAAAGATAGCTCCTATGCATTTTTCTAAAATGATGGGAAAATGTTTTAGAACACAAAATTCAAAATATGGCTGCTAACGCCATTTTGAAATATATATATAATGCTTTATCTCTGTAACGAGATTAGCAAGAAACACAAATGTGAGTGTCGTTTCCAGATAATGATCACATATCAAAACTGCTGGTATCAGGGCTTAATATGGAACGCCTTTACTGCCTCGTCATACTTCCAGCGATGATGTCCTGTATTGTCAGCGTTATATTTTATGCAAACATCTTTATATTATTTGCCGACTTTGTGTTATTATTTGTAACGTCTTTATATTGTGTACGAACGTCTTTGTATTGTGTACAAACGTCTTTATATTATATACACACACCTTTATATTATTTTCAAACTTTGTCTTATTATTTGTTAACATCTTTATATTGTGTACGAACGTCTTTGTATTCTTTACGAACGTCTTTATATTATATACACATATCGTTATGTTATTTGCTCTCATTGTGTTATTATTTGCTAACGTCTTTATATTGTGTACAAACGTCTTTGTATTGTTTACGAACGTCTTTATATTATGTACACACACCTTTATATTATTTGCTCACATTGTGTTATTATTTGCGAACGTCTTTATATTGTGTACGAACGTATTTGTATTGTTTACGAACGTCTTTATATTATGTACACACACCTTTATATTATTTACTCACATTGTGTTATTATTTGCGAACGTTTTTATATTGTGTACGAACGTATTTGTATTGTTTACGAACGTCTTTATATTATATATTCACACTTTTATATTATATGCCGACTTTGTGGTATTATTTGCTAACGCCTTTATATTGTGTACAAACGTCTTTATGTTGTTTAGTAGTATATAGGGAGTCAAAATGATACCACCTACGGTGGTATCATTTCCACCCCTATATACTACCCCCACCACCCCCGAAAAACACAAAAATTGGTTAACGATGAAATTGTCTCCCTACATCAAATTTATGAATTTTTGAGAAAATAATTTTGAATAGAAGGAGTCAAAATGATACCACATCCAACCAAAAGTTGGTGGTGGTATTGAACGATTGTAGTCTAATTACATTGGTGTCATAAATACATAAGTTAAATGTGACACCAATTGAACAGAAAAACACTACCAATTATAATACAAAAATTATATTGGAATTATAACAAAATGGATAATAAAATACAATGTGAATTGAAAGCTTATAATGCCTGTGTTGAAGAAGTTTACGAAGCTTACGGGGGTTATAGTCCTATATATAAATTCTATAAATTGAAAACACTAGACAATATAGAATACATGAAATATCAGCGTAATTTATTACGCTCCGATAAAAACGTTGCATTTACAATATTATACCGACAATTATGTGAACTATACAAGAGGCAAATACAAACATTAAGAAGGATAACGCGTATCGGATATAAAAATAAGGTGTATTATATAAAATTGTTAAAACCCAACGATTCGTTTACGAATGTACATTTCTACGATATCGCTTTTAAAGATATTGAAAAATTATTATTGAACAGAAAAAACACTATATACTAATTAATTTATGTTGTAATCACAACACCAAGCAGACGACAATGTTACAATTACACGGGTTATGAACATGTATTTATAGCCGAGGTAAACAGACGGTACACACACGGTTATTTATATCCGAGTGCATTTCTCCTTATCGATGGTATGTAAACGGGCTATATATTTACACAGGTGGTGTGTACACAGTGTATAAACACTTAGTGGGGGTTATATAGTTCACGAATTTCCGGGATGGTTCGTTATTATATTAATTAATAATTTAAAGCTGAACACCCCCTATTATATAGAAAACATATTAATTAATTAATATAATAATTTATTAATTAATAATAAACAATTTAAACAATTTAAAAAAAATAATTATTTCCACCAACAAAGTTAGGTTTATATATGAGAAATAAACACATATATACATTGTTGGAACGTCAGCAGTAGTCTCAACACTGAGACAGGTTTCGCCACATGTAATTCACTCTGGCTGCTCTACACATTATAGCGGATGGAGGTAACGAGTGTAACACACCTCGCTAAGCCTAAACAAGAGAAGAGAAGAGACTTAAAACGAAGGCTAGTGAGGTGGGCCCAGAAGGGTTTTGCTGGCGCGGGTTCGAGCCTCGGTGGGACCTAAAACTTGTTGTTTTTTTGTTTTTTTAATTGTTTATTATTATTAATAATTTGTTTACTGCGCCAATATAATTAATTTTATAATTAATTTTAAGAAAATTATGAAATTAATTATTTAATAAAATATCACAATTTCGGAATGGTGGTGCTGTAACATTTCCTCCGACTTTATTTCCAATTTTTGCCCTAAATTTATCCCAATCAGTACTCTCAATGGTGGCGTGCGCTTTGATTCTAATATCATTTTTTAATTCTTCCTATCTCCCCATTTCTTCCACCACGGATTCAAACTCTAAATTTGATATTTCATTATCGGTCAACGCTTTGGACACTATAACGTCGATGCTATTTTTCTTAGACCTGGCGAGAACGGATATTCTATCGTGTTTTCTACATTTTTTCTCGAGTTTTCCACCCGCCGCTCTAATTACCATACAAAATATTCCAGATAAAACGGTAATTCCACTCAAAACCCCTGCAAGTGGAACCGTTACAATTGTAGATAGCGTTGCAGCAGTCCCCGCACCACTCATTACGTTTCTTTTTCTATTTGTACATTCTCTAACTAAAATATCCTGCATAGCGACGATATTAAATCTAAACTTCTTTCGTGAATTGGATTTGTATTGACAATTGGAAGCGGTGATTCGTTCATGATTAAATTTTACAAATCGAGTTCAATTAACAATGTAACAACAGTGGAAGAACTTGCTGGGTCAGCGATTTTCGTAACAAAGTTAATAACACTACCTTCTGAAAGTCTAATTTGATCGTCACCGGCGAACAAAACCACAGATGAAATATCTCCAGCGAGTTTATTGACTCCAACCCCCCGTTCTTCCCCATCCACTGCAAGATTTATCACGACCGCGCCCACATATTTACCATTATCATTAACTGAATAGACAGCCATTCGGAGAAGCGTACCTGGAGCTGTCATGGCGTATCCTCCATATTTATTGTTCGCTTTGGCACCGAATGAATATTCATAGAGCCTCTCATTCAAGGGGCCCCGCTTCTGGTCTTCTCGGGCTTTCTCAATACCCGTTTGGACTCCCTCAACCCCCAACCGGGTCTCTTTTTGAAATTCTGTTATTTTTTCGCCTAGTTCAGTAAGTGCTGCTTCTCTGTTGAGAGAGTCCTCTGAGCGCAACACCCCATACGCCTCCGTAAGGGCCACCTGGTGGTCTTCTCGGGCTTTCTCAATACCCGTTCGGACTCCCTCAATCCCCAACCGGGCCTCTTCCCGAAATTTGGTTATTTTTCCTCCTAGTTCAGTAAGTGATGCATGATCCTGTGAGCGCAACACCCTATAAGCCTCCGTAAGGGTCGCCTGGTCTTTCTCAATACCCGTTCGGACTCCCGCAATTTTCGCCCGGGCCTCTTCCCCAACTTGTGCAGTCGCCGTCAGCACTTCTACTCTAGGATGTGCTATACTCCTGTGAATCCCGTTTGTGGTCTGCGATATAGTTTTATATATCAGGGCCTTGGTTTTTCCGGTAGTTAAAAAGTCGCTCTCTGTCGGGATGAATCCCCCTTTTGCCGGTTCCAAATTCTTTGAATCTGTCACCCAATCCCGATTGGAATTGGAAGAACTACCTGGTCCGTATATACTCATAATAATTAATTTTAAGAAAATTATAAAATTGGGGCACCTATACTCAATTGGAAATTTCGAGAACGACCGAAATCGGGTAATAGTTATTCAACTTTCTCGCTTGATCATCGAGAATAGAGACTGTAAATTCGTGGATGTGTCCCGTTTCCAAAACTTTCATCTCGGGGTGTGGGAAATCTAAGGTCACCGTCTCCCCAAAGAAACAGTCGCTGGCTTGCACGGTTTTCAGTAATGTGCTGGGGGATCCGTCTACCATGTTGTACGATGTGTTCACCCGATCCAAGTGCACCCCGAGAGTTTTCGTGAAGGTGAAGTCCGCCGGGTTATCACCGACGTACTCACCCGGGACAAACACTCCTTTATTTGCGGACTATGTCTCTCTAAAACCGAGTCGAATACCCAACGCCGGGGAGACCACTACCTTACTATCAGGGCCGATGGTCATTGTTGCGAGCCCGGTAGCCTTCGATACTGTGAGGTTGATTATACCGTCAAGCTCTGAGGTGAGAAAATCTTTGAGCTGTCTAAAACTCCACAGTCCGTGAGGCAGCTTTACACCTACTTGTTGTTCATCCTTCACATAGTAAAACCCTTCGCTCTTCCCCACATTCTGCCATCCAACCGTGAAGGTGATTGATCTGAGGCCCACCCGGCGTTTTCCGCAGCAGTTGTCGATTGACTTTTGAAGTTCACAACTCTCTTTTTGAACATTAGTGATAGTAGTAAACATAATAATATCTTTCAATGGGTTCCAAAGCATTTAGCTTTAATTATAATGCAAAGTACGCGGTCGGTGGTAAATACACGCAAAAAGACGTTGTTAACCGCCTTGTACACCCAACTGTAACAGTTATACCGGACAGTGGCTTTACCACCAATTTCCCTAATATGTTTGAGAAATATGTAGTTCCAAAGACTACTAGTCAAGATGTAATACTAAGATGGGATATTTCCCATATGAACTTCTGGCAGAACCAGCTAAATTTCGCTGTATGGTGTGCAACGGCCGGATGTGGAGTTTCACATCAAGACCATCTGATATCCAAGAATGTCATGCTCCGAAGTGTCTACAACTTTCATGTGTATTACACCATAGAACTAGGTATTCCATTACCTCAATACGACGGCTGGGATCCCATTTCCAGCACGTATGACCGTAAGGCGTTCGAAAGATTGTGTAACGAATTTGGGGTACCAAAAGACGCGGACTGGAGACAGTAAGTATACACCCCAACCAACAGTTTAGGGTTAGTTCACCTTAAAGGGTTAGTGAGTGGTGAGCATCTGGATAAAGTCCCTGTATATTTCTCAGGGTTATGGAGTGCTCGCGGAGCTACCCCACCACCAGTTAGAAAAATGGCAACATGGACTAAATATAATTATAAGTTGAATACGATGACGTTCGGTGATTAAGTGCTTGGAGGGCTTGCGTGTAAAGACGGTTATTGTCATTGGCTACCTAATAAAGTAGCCCACGTGGAATACCTAGACCTGGGTGATACTCCACAGATGCGAAATGCGTGGACCACATTTATGTTAGATGAAAGCACTGGATTTACGCAGTGCGGGGTTATTCGCCTCAACGACTCCATTCGTATGTACGTATGGGCAATCCTCGCCTCACAGAAGCAAACGCGCAGCGCTATACTGGGCATGGGAACGGCCTTTGACGCACAAAAACAGTTCTTGGCACTTGTCGAGGACGCCATCCCAGCTAAGGTGGACCTCCGGAAGGCGATCCAGAATTATCAAGATGTTTTGCAGACGGCCCGCACCCCGGAAGACTACGCATTTGGAATAGGTCTTTATATGGCGCCGAGTAATATGATACTACGAGACGACCCGGTTGACGGTTACAATAATCAGATCGTAGTCGCCACTGCCAATCAAAAAATCGGCCGCAACGGGTACGTGAACACATGTATCATCAAGCTCCCACCCAAGATGCCCGGGCGCGGAGTTGTAAGTGGAACATATTACGTAAAACCCCCAAAACACAAAATGGATGCACCTCCCTCAACTCCGTTGAACCCAGTACCCCAAATTCGCAAATTGGATGCACCATCGAGTTCCCCCAATCCAATCTCGATTGGGACGGGAGCGGAAACACCAATCGAGATTGGAAGCACAACACACGAGGAGGAGAAATTAGGGCTCGTCGTTGCCCTCGTGGCGATCGGACTATTTGTGCTTTGGTTTTAGGAACTCGAGAGAGAGTAAAAGTAGGAGACCGGAGATTGCCACGATTAAAGCCCAAGTATTTTTTGGCGAGCCATCCGGCCGTTTTTGCTAATATAGATAGCAATTAAGAAACGATACTTCCGATCAGTCCAGGTAGTGCGGCAGCCGCCTTTTCGGCTAATTTAGCCAGGAGACTGGCGAGGGCTTTTAGTTGTTTTTTTACCCACTCCTTGGCTCCACCGGATGGCGCGGGTGCTGGTGTGGGTGCTGGCGCGGGTGGTGGCGCCGCGCCACCAGTGAAAGCTAGAACTCGATATAGTCATGCCGATAGCAACGAGGATGCTTGCTATCGTGACACCCTGCTCTCTGAACAGAGTGCGAAGACGCTCACCGAGTGTTGTCTCCTCGTGCAGGACCCTTGAGATTGTTTCGCGGATCCGACTTATTTGTGTGCGGAGAGCTTCACGGCAAGCCGATGCAGCCTGCAAGCGAGCTTCTCTTTCGTCCCGCAACGACCGCAGGCGTTCGGTGATCTGCTCGGTAGATTCTCTATCGCCACCGGCTTCCTCCAGTTTTCTTTCTTCTAGCGCGATATGTTCATCCAGCGCCGAGAGTTTGGAGAGGCTAAGGACCAGTTCGCCCCGGACCGCTTGTAGAGCCTTATCGAGTCCACGGAGTTCGCGAAGAGGTAACGGTGGGTCATCGTTAGACCCTTGGTCGAGGTTGAGTATTTCGTTTTCGCTGAACGTGGTCTCCATCGTGTTAATAGCGTCGGTGGCTACTTGAGGGACCTCCCTGAGCTCGATCGTTTCTATCGCGGAGGCCGTCTTCGCCATCGTTTCGTCGGTAGACTGTAGGGCCTCTACAGCGCGGGTCGGCATAATTGGTTTACCCTTCTTCCAAACCGTGAAGCCTAATTCGTTCCTTATGATTTGGCCACCGCTCGGGTTTCCGGCAATGGTGCTCAGCGCTAGGGGTTTTCCGGTCCTCGAGTTGACTATTGGGAGATTTGATGCTGCTTTTAGTCGCAATCAACCGTTCAGATCAAATTTGAACTTGGAATAGTCGCGACCGACAGATGGGACCAGACCTTTTTCTATCAAACTGTTGTAGTAGTCGTTTACAGCTCCCTCGAGTAATTCCCGACTTTGACTAGTGGTAGCGCCACCTATTTCCCCCAATTGTGATTGGATTGGAACTGGAGTCTCTATGAAGGGCGTTTCGTTATCGTTATCATCATCGAGGTCATCATCATCCTCATCGACGTAATCGTCTCTGCCGATTTCATCCATGTCAATATCGTAATCAGCCATATTTATAATTATGTATTAAAGACAAAACCATACGAGTTTAATAGTTTCACTAAATTATGTCTTCGAGTCAATACGGTCGCAAACTCAATCCATACCGCCGACTGCGGGAGACACTCGGGGCGAAAGGGGTGAGACAGAGTGTCGTTATTATGAACAACCCATTGACGATCGACCAGAACCAGCAGCTCTTAGTCCGCTTCCCCAACCTCGGAGCTAACGACGTCATTGTGCCGGTGACTGTTAGCCTCGCTTTCACTATTTCGCTGACGTCGACGGGCGCGAACCGAACCGTCGTTCAGAACCTGGGTCGCGCCATCGTCAAGAAAATCATGATAAAGATTTCTGGTAATGAGGTGATGTCGATCGATAACAGCGACGTCTACCATTGTTATCAGGACCTGTGGAAGACGACACAAGAGCACGAAAACGCGGTCTATCAGGGTATTGACACCAGCAAAAATAAAAACGTAACCAAACTTATAATCGGGGCTGGTAACAAGGCAGACAACAACTCGAGCGAAAACGCGGTCGCGGGTGCTTACGGCAACCGCTTCTACATCCCGCTCGACTTTGAGTTGCTGGAGAGTCACATGCCCTACTATCAGAGTGCTTTGGCTGACCGCCTCGAATACGAACTAACGTTCAACGACTACGGCCGAGTTCTCATAGCCACCGACATGGCATCGACGTATACGATCGACAATGTTTCGTTGGAGTACGACATGGTCACGATGCACGAACTCGCGCGATTAATCAGATCCCAGTATGCCGGGCGCGTTGCCATACTTTACGACCGAGTTCTTCGCCACCGCAAGATGACGAAAGACAAATGTGACACATTGTGGAATATTAATGTCAACGTACCCGCCCGCTCGATGAAAGGTATACTGATGTTGTTCGAGGATGCTCGGTTCACGCTCGGTGCTAGAAAAACAGACAAATTATATAACCCCAAAATCACAAAGGTAGAGGTGACGATCGAGGGAGTCCCCAATCAACTCTACAGCGCGGGTCTTCGCGCACACCAGCAGTGGGACGAAGTCAGAAAGCAGTTTACTTCCGGCTCTAAGCCTACCCGGAGGTTGCCGCTGTTGCCAAAGACCTGCAGCTCTCGGCCGTCTCCCTTGCGGAGTTCCTGACTACCAAATACGCGTTATGGCTAGACATGCGAGCCAGCGACGACGACCAAATACACGGTAGCGGACGCCAAGTTGAGAACGCTAGTGAGGGTGTGACGATCCAGATAACCAAAGAGGCGGATGGAGATGGGCCATTGAACGTGTACTTATATATAATTACAGACGCACAACTCAACATCGAAGATGGTCGATACCTCTCAGCACTCTACTGATTTAATTACTTTTAAGAAAATTAGCAATGATTCTAAAGATTTAATAAAAAATCAACACCAATTCACGATTGGAGATTTAACTCTACCTTCAAACTTTAAAGTTTGTGATGCCCACTATGACATAATATGTGGGCAGACAGGATGTGGAAAAACGGTTTTCATCCTCGACTTGCTCGAAGGGTCCTACCGCAATGTCTTTCGACACATTGTGATCCTGTGTCCCACTGTGAGGCACAACGATACTTATCAGCGGTGCCCGTGGATATGGGTCGACCCTGAGGTATACGTTATTGACCCCGGTGACAGGCTTCACGATTGGTTGCGCGGCTTCTACCAAATATTTCAGGGCAAGCCAACCCTATACGTGATTGATGATTGCTCGGCCAAGGCGGCGATGACCAAAAAGAAGGACATGCTCTCCGAGCTCGCATTTTCTGGCCGCCATGCTAGGCAAAGCGTATGGATCTCCACTCAAAAGTACAACGCCGTCCTCAAGGATCTGCGCGAGCAAACGAAATGGGTCGCCCTCTTTCACTGCAAGGACCGAGACTCATTCGATGACTGTCTTGGAGAGAACGACGTTATCCCAACCCGCGAGGAGCGCCTGGAGGTTCGACAGATGCTTTCGGAAACTAAGCACGCCAAGCTTCTGCTAAAGACTGATCAATCAACTGCTTATAAAGTTATCAATTAATTAATTTTAAGAAAATTGCAAAGTAATAAGCAATTACTTAACGCTCGTTAGTAACTGCTGAGTAAATGCTTAACAATGCTTAGCAATTGCTGAACAATGCTGAACAAATGCTTAACAAATGTTGAACAAATGCTGAACAATGGTTAACAATGTTAACAATTTTGTGCTCCGCTGCGAGCTTTGTTGCGAGCATAACGGTGATCGTAAGTATCGGGTGGTGCGCTTGGCAATATGTTAAAGTTATGAGACTTGTAAGAATAGTTAAATTAATTTTAAGGAAATTAGCAATAATGAACTGCGACGAACTTCTCGATCAGCTAATGGAAGAAACCTCAACTCCGACTGCCGACACGGTATCTTTCCTGAAAGATAATGAAACTCCGACAGAGCAATCGGGTTCAACAGTGTTGAATGCAACACCTGTCGATACGAATGAAAATGAAAATGCGTCGCGACGAGAGCGGCTAGCTGCGCTGGTTGTTGGGGGACAATCGGAGCATTATCTCGGTAGGCGTCTCTCAGTTTGTCAGGTGGATAAGATGTCAGATGCAGAGATTGATAAAATGTATACGCGATACGAATCTAGGTTAGATGACAAAACTCTTGGATCAGCGGCTATTCATTTGTACGCAACCGTCGTTAGTATACTTCTCCCTATACCAAACACCGCGGGATTGATTCGCGATCTAGAGACTGACCCTTTTATAGGACACACTCTTAGAACAGCCTGCTGCTCAATTTATCACAAGTTTGGAATGTACTTAGCTCCGCTGACAACCGCATTGACCACGGGTAAACACTGTCAATTTGGACATATATGCCCACGAACTATAAGCTCTAATATTAATATTATAAATGATGACACAAGACACACCTGCGAGAGTGACGTAACCACAATCTCCAACGTCAACACTGTTGAACCCGAGCACGTTGGGGGTTCAATCGGGGATTGCTGCAGCTCCACAGGAGCCCTCAACACACAATCGAGATTAGGCGAATCCGGTTGCACGACATAAAAACCCAAAAAGACAGGCAGCTGGGCGGGCGGCGGCTGCCACCCGAAAAGTTAAACAAGATAAAATACTCGCCGAGCTTCGAGAGGCTAAACAGTCGTTGCAATCTGGGACGGAGACAGCAAAACATCTGAAGACAGCTACAACAACACCCCCAATTCACGAATTGGAAGCACACTCAACAGTGTTGAATCCGATTGAACCCCAACACCCCCAATTCACGAATTGGAGTTGGGTTGTTGGTGGTGGTCTGGCAGTTGTTGGTGCCCTGTGTGTGTGAAAATACCCCCTATTACACCAATCCTTATCTAAAAAACAACCAGCCACTGTTCCGAAGAAAGCTACGAAACCGATTGCGCCCCATTTAAACATTGATCGCGATCCCTTTTATATGCAATAATTATAACTATCAACAATGGCTGAAAACTATGGTAAAATGATAGTGAACGCGCTTTATCACGCCGTGGTGATATCGGGTTTCAGTATCGGGTATGCTCGACTATCAAAGATGGCCATAGGAGGGTCCGCTCCCAAATTGGACTTTACTGTGAGAGACGTAGGGCTCGCGACCTTAGATGTAGCGGCCGCAGTTTGGACCCGAGATTATGTAATTAAAGTTGGAATTCTAGCTGTTAATATATGGAAATAAATGGCTTCGATCGGAATAATGATAGGTGGTGCGCTTGTAAACGCATTGGCGTTCAGCGGTAGCAACTTTATATTCTCGAAAATGAGAAGCTCGAACGTGGATGAGGAGCACAAGCGTCACGATTTAGCTGTAGAACAACTCAATAGCGCAAAGGAAGCATGGTCGAAAAAACGAACCGCCCATCTGGACTGGGTCAACGAAGAGCTTCGCCACGAGAATCACGCCGCGCAAACTTTCCAGAACGTTGAAGAAGCCAACCGCGAGTACGCGCTGGCATATCCACAGAAAAGTCTCGCGCCGCTGGATCGCGAGCCCAACTTTCAGATTTCTATGTACCGTCAGAGCCCCAAAAATACCGCGAGATCGCGTTCATCGTCGTGGGAATGGGTGTGGTGGGTCTCGTCGGCTACTATATTCAATCGAGATTGAAATAATTATTTAAAAAAAAATAAAATTAAAATATATAGAACGATGTTAGTTGACGAACTTTATTTTGCTATGATCGATGTAGGCTACACTGCCCTTAAACACCGTATAGCTGGCGCAAAGGGTATAATTCGTCTGGCCCGAGATTCTCTCGAGACGTGGCGCGAGGTCGAAAAAGCGGACACCCTTTTCGCAAAGCGAATGTTAGATTCCTCCCATTTGAGTTCAGCTCCAATCGCGATTGGGTTGAGGGATGAATTAGATTTTCCCAAGTTCCTTCAGAACTTAACCTCCAATTGTGATTGTACTTCCAACAAAGGTTTATTATTAACGACGAAGTTACCGGACGGTCTGGCGAGGGCATGTTGGAGATTGTCCGATATATTAGAATACGTCGCATACGATGAACACGCGCAAACTTAATACCAAACTATCGGTTCGCCTAGCGCGCAAGCTAGCGAACACATACTACAGCCCCCGCGGCTACTGGAAGGGACTCGCGGCCATCAAGAACCTCGCCGCGGCGACCAAGGTTTCAGAAAACGCTGTCAAGGAATGGCTCAAGAATCAGGCCATCTGGCAGATCTATTTACCCGCGCCTCACAATATTCCGCGGCCGAAATTCGACGTGCCGGTGCCTAACCAAGTTCACCAAGCGGATCTCCAGTTTCTCCCTCACGATCGCGTCGGTCGTAAGACGTACAAGTACGCACTGACAGTCATTGATGTAGCGAGTCGCTATAAGGGGGCTGAGCCACTTGCCACTAAAGAGTCTAAGGAGGTGGCCGATGCTCTTTCCCGAATATATAAAAGGAGTCCTCTCAAATGTCCGAATCTTCTCCAGGTCGATCCCGGCCGCGAGTTCATGTGCGCGGTCTCTCATCTATTGTCTAAACACAACGTTTCTGTCAGACGCGTCCGCTTCAACATCCACCGAGACCAGGGAATCGTGGAACGATTCAATCGAACCCTGGCTGATAGACTGTTCGGTCACCAATACGCCAAAGAACTTGTAGACCCTCATTCGCGATCGACCGAGTGGGTGACCAGGCTGCCCGCCGTGGTCTCCGCACTGAACGGAGAGGTGACCAGATTGATCGATAAGAAGCCCGTAGATGCCATCAAGTCAAAAAAGGTGACGAGCAAGCCCTCTGCCGTCTCGCGCGGGCGACCCGTTGGTTTAGAGGAGCAACGGCTTCCATCGGATGTTGACATCCGGTACCTCTATCAACCGGGAGAGCTCGAAGGTGGCAGCCGCCGCGCGACTGATCCCGTGTGGTCTCTCAATGTATATCATCTGGATCGATCTATTACCAATCCCGATGAGCCCGTGCTCTACTATTTGGCTGATGGTCCATCTCGCGGTTTTGTTCGGGAAGAACTTCCCGCGGACACCCAGCTACCCCCGGATCGTCAGAGTCTTTAGATTGATTTATTAATAAATCGTAAGATGATTATTAATTTTTTTTTAAATTAATTACAACATTAGAGAGGTTCTGTATATATTCCATCTGGTAACACGCGTCTTTTATCGTAGTACGCCGAGAGTCCTAATTTGTGTTGACAGTACGTTTTCATAACGCCGTCTCTCATTTTGAATCCTCTGTTTTGTGCTACATCTATAATATGTTTTCCATCTTCTGTAGTTTCACTTAGTAGTCGTTTATATCTATCCCAATTTAAATTGTTAGTTCTCTTGGACATTCCTTTCGCAGAGTTTTTATGATTTTTATCAAAATTAGTGGAATTAATTTTTTCTACAAAATAACACTTACTAGATAACGCTATCGCCCTATCTCCGCTAAATTCTATTTTGAAAAGTCCGGGCTCTCTTTCGCTCCATTTATCCCAAGCCAACCATTTCTTTTTTTCTTTTTCAAACTCGTCTAGTAAGTTAAGTATAATCAATTCCTCTATTGTTTTTCCACTAACTCCTATATACATACTATCCGTATCCATCTGTATTAATTCAAAGTCTTCTCTTTTTACGTGTTTGTCTAGAAATTCGCAGTAAAATTCCAACATTCTCACTTTAGCTAGTTGATAAACCGTTATTCCACAATGGAATGGTCTCTTTACCGCACACCTGGGGTTTCTTGAAGATATTTCGTACGCATCTCCTATCTCTTCCAAATCGTCAAAGAATGCAGATCTTAATGCTTTGTCAACACAGGTTTCGTTTTGTGTATATGTCGTATTTAAATGTCTCTCTGTTGCCTCTATCATTTTTCCACAACACGAGTTTCCTAATAATTTCATTATATTCGCTACTGGTTTCTTATTTGGTTCTACATCGCCTGTTCGTCTTGCAGCTGTAACTTCTTTGGCAAACCATTCGAAGGGTTTTCCACTAATATAATCTATAACCCGATGAACTCCAGTTATTTCTAGGCCGTGTTTTAAATACCATTTGTGGTGCGTACAGCAATACTTTAGTGGCGGTCATAGATCCCACCAATTTTTTTCCATCTCCTCTTGTTCGGCCAGTATCTTTTAACTATTTTAACATGTGTGCTGGAACTTCATCAACCTCTACAACACGATTTATAAAAAGTGGCGACATTTCAGAAAACTTATCTTTTAAGTTATTGGGAACCTCCATATCAACCTCCGCAAACCCAAACCAGTCTCCAGATAAAACTATTTTACAAAACTTTTTAATAAATTTAGGGTTACGTGGGGTATCTATATGGTGTATAGTTTCTCTCCCACACGGCATCTCTTTATTTAGCGTAGATAAATATAATGCGTTTGCATCATACCCCAAAACGGCCTGGCACGTTTTACCACCCACATCTCAATTGGGTTGGAGTTCTAATCTTTGAAAAACACCCGCTTGTAAATACTATCGATGGGCCTCCGACTAGAGCACCTTTCATCATTTCGTATGTTTCTTATTTTGGTGCGTATTGGGTATCACGCGTATGTGCATGTACATCAGCCGCACTGGTGGTGGGTGGTTTAATGGTTCCTCTCAATAAATATTGTATAGCTACTCCAGGTAGTGTTACCGCATCTTTGAAAATATCCACACCTCTGTGTTTATAAAATTCACACATTTTTCCCACCGCTTCTAGGAACGGTGCTACATCTAAATCGTTGTAATATTTCAACCAATCTCTGAAAGTTTTCATATTATTTTCTTAGAAAATTCTACGACATTTACTTAATTCTGTTTCATCTATTAACATTTTCCCAGATAGTTTGGAATACCAATTCTCTATATCCGGTAGTCCTGGGTAATCCAGTTTGTCTGGAGAATCGAACCACTCGTAAGGAAAGAAAGATTTCTGTCCTTTGCAGTCGTAGGCTTTTATCCAACTATCGTAACTTACACCAGGTCCTAGATAAAGTATTACATCAAGAAATCTAAACTCTGGAGTAAATAGAAATATTGTTGCGTTTGCACGTTTTCCGACCAATACTTTCTTTGTTGTTGATGCCAGTTCGCCTACTAGATATTTCTTTATTAAGTTTATATCGTACTTAGTGCTGTTAAAACCTATAACCGGTACTTGATATATCCACTGTTCGATCTTGGCGATTTGGTTTTTACGTAAATGTTCTGTATTAAACCCATATCTTGACCATACTTCTTCTCTTATAGCTTTTCCCCTGAATTTCAAATCTTCTACGAATTTTTCTATAAGTTTTGCGGGATCTTTATCACAAATATGAGTTACTGTTCCTGAGAAAGTATCTCCTATACTAACGCTTACCGGAACGTGCTCAGCTTCGTACTCAAATTCTCGGTTGAGATATGCCTCAAAATCGTATACTATCTGATATGGATAAAGAGTAGTGTCGCAACCGATCTTTATATCTTTACCCGTTCTTTGAAATTCGCATTCCCCCATAACTACTAGGTTGAATTATTTGCTTCTAATAAATTTATCTCTTCTCATAGTGGATGCGCTTTCTTCTTTTCTATGCTTTGCATGAATCTCGCACCCGTGCCAGTAACAGCCGTGATATTGATATACTGTATTGTTTTCTTGACAGTATCCATCTACTGGAGCTCCTAAAATCCACGTTTCACCCCCATGTCCACACTGTTCGTGGTGAATGTGAATTCCCTCCTGCTTTTCCACAGAGTACATCCAATCGATCGCCCCATAACTGTTATACATTTTTGGGTAAAACGCTTTCTCGAACGACGAACGCGGGCGCTCTAAATAATTACCATCACATATTACTTTTGTCTCACCTTTCATACATGTTGGTCCGTGTCTCTTCATATTACTCGCTTTCGTGAATTTCTGTTTGCAATTATTGCAGGCGTAAATTTTAGATAGGTTTTTAAGGTTTTTTTATCAGAAATGCGTGATTATTAAACAGTCCTATTGTCATTGGTTTATTACCTATTGCCTTATAGTGCGCTGGTACCTTTTTCAACCACCATACATCACATTCGGTGGGTTGATATACTTCTATACCGATTTTCAAAAACTCTTCAACCTTTTTCAGATCTGAAAAAGGAATTTGTGAAACCACATTACTACCGAAATATTGCTTACTAAGTTATTTTGCCTTGTCCGTGCATCTGTCTGGCCTTGTATTTGTCATATGCATAGCTAGACACCTGAACAGACAAAGGTCGTCATTATACTTATCTAAAGAATACATACATTTTTTATTCTTCAACCATTCTGGAAGTTCTCCTCCTGCTGCTTCTTTGGATTGTAGTCCCAAATATATTCCCCTACTGCCCTCTATTAGCTTTACAAAAACCTCTACCCATCTTACAAACTTCCACTTTGTATTTGGTCTGTCTATTTTATCAGAAATTATTCGTGTTTGCTCCTTATCTGACAACCATTTGTTAACGGTTTTCATTGATGATAGTGGTTCGCTACCGAGATTTTTGTGAAATATTATAGTTATAGGTTTTCCATTTTTAGTTTCCTCCATATGTTCTAGCTTGTAAGAATATGAATATCTCAAATAAAAATTGGTTGTTAGATAAGGAGCGAGTTTATCGGACATGCGTTCAGACTCGTTAATGTCAATGTTTTCACGAAAGGATAATGTAACTACCCGTCTTCCCTTTTCTACCTTTTTCAATGTTTCATCGGGAGCCCCCAATATTTCTTCACCTTCTGCCACTATCGCGCGAACGATAGATTTTTTCTTATTATTTGGTATTGGGTCACCTGTGCGTCTGGAATTGGTGCTTGAAGGTTTTATTACACTAGCCTTTAACCCCACAATACTTTCTTTTTGAATTCTGTTACCAACTTCCTCTGCTAGTGAGAGGTCTGTAAAGGCTCCTCGTCTGTGGGTGGCGCGGTAAACCCCAAAGCCCTTCATAAACGCCTCATTCTTTGTGGCGTTTATCAGCTTTGTCAACCCCTTAACTCTCAACCGTTTACTATAAGTAATCCCTAGAGATTCGGCTTCTCTTCTCAAACTTTCGATTTCTGCTCTTGTTTCTGGCGTTATCATATTTTCTGTATATAACCTATGAAATGTATCTGTTCAATTGGACGTGAAAACTTTACATCATGTTTTTTTCACGTCCAATTGAATATAAACATATACATATACATATATAATGGAGTGTGTGACTTGTTGTAAGACTTTTACGTGTAAAGAATATCTACGAAGGCATCTATCGAGACGTAGAAAATTGCCTTGTGTCGCCCCGCAATTTTAATGCCCCCGATGCCCTTGTAAATTCGTTAGTGACCAAACTCTTTGTAGACATAAGCAACTGCGCTGTCAGGTGGCTAAAGGTGAACGTGGTAGACTAGAGCTGGTAGAATTAGTTGCTGATCTGCGAAATAAATTAGCGATATTGGAGGAGAAAAATGGGGTGTTGGAATATAAACTATCACTCGTGGGCACATTGAAATTGCATTAATGATTTTGACTTTTTTATCGTTCAATACCACCACCAACTTTTGGTTGGAGGTGGTATCATTTTGACTCCTTCTATTCAAAATTATTTTCTCCAAAAATTCATAAATTTGATGTAGGGAGACAATTTCATCGTTAACCAATTTTTGGGTTTTTCGGGGGTGGTGGGGGTAGTACATAGGGGTGGAAATGATACCACCGTAGGTGGTATCATTTTGACTCCCTATATACTACTTGTTTCGTTTCGTCGTTATGTCAGTCATCGTTGTTATGGGTCATATTCAGCGGGGAGAATTTGTCTGTGCACCGGCTACTTCAGGTGGGCCACCACCATTGAGTTTTCCTTAGGTTAGAGAATACGAAATGGTGCGGAATTGCCAAGGGGGTATGCACAAGTAGTTCTGTAACTGGTCTGTACTGGTTCTGCATGAATTAAAATATAGGTTCACTTACTGCTAATAAAGAAAATTCCAACCTTGTCATGTACCCCAATATTGTTTTGTCCCCTATGCGAATTAGCAAGGGGGCATATTGCTTTGCTCTTGAGATTATGTCCGTCCGTCCGTCCGTCCGTGTACATTTACGTCAAAAGTCGAAAGGTTTGTAAGAGTTTCTCCAACATGTACTATCTTCAATAGTACGCGAAGGATTGCTTCAATACTTGGACACTTGGATCACCTGAACATTTGTCACAAACTACTCGCCTCACCATTAACACGACCTTGAACTTTGTCACCTTCAAACATTCGCTGAAAAACTTAATCCATTTTATTACATCGATAAGTTTGTAGAGTTTCTCCACCATGTAATGTCTTCAGAATAACTTGAAGGATTACTTTAATATTTGGACAGTTTGTTCACCTGAACATGAGCGATGCAATTATACCATCAATGACATGACCTTGACCCTTGTGACCTTCAAAATGGTGTTGAAAGCCATTTTTACGTCAAAATGTTTGTAAGACTTTCTGAAATAAAATTTGACTTTTGTATAAATTTAACTTTTTCTTTTTTACACAGTTAGAGTCCAGTATGCCATGGGGGCATATCCATGTTTTACAAATATAATTTCTAGTTTACATTATTTCGCCACGGAAACTGTTTACCTCACGTGACCAACAGGCTCAGTCTTTTCAATGCTACAAATATGCTGAAAACCCAACATGTTCCTCCAGTGACAGTGGGTAGTAATGGTTCACGATTTACAAGCAAACTGTGTCTGTGACTTAAACACACCCGTACTATTTATTTATACCGGACTACTTTTTATAGGTTACATAATATTAATGGTGCGAAATCGCCAAGGGGTTATGCAAAAGTAGTCCGGTATAAAAAAACATAGTGCGGGTGTTTTGAGGTCACAGACACAGTTGGTCACGTGATGTAAACATAGTTTCCGTGGCCAAAAAAATGTGTTAATGGTGGCGCGAGTAGTTTGTGACAAATGTTCAGGTGATCCAAGTGTTCAAGTATTGAAACAATCCTTCGCGTACTATTGAAGTACATGTTGGAGAAACTCTTACAAACTTTTCGACTTTGGACGTAAATGTTCACGGACGGACAGAACCTCAAGGGCAAAGCAATATGCCCCCTTGCTAATTCGCATAGGGGACAAAACAATATTGGGGTACATGACAAGGTTGGATTTTCTTTTATTAGCAGTAAGTGAACCTATAGTTTAATTCATGCAGAACCAGTACAGACCAGTTACAGAACTACTTGTGCTCTAACCTAAGGAGAACTCAATGGTGGTGGCCCACCTGAAGTAGCCGGTGTACAGACAAATTCTCCCCGCTGAATATGACCCATAACAACGATGACTGACGTAACGACGAAACGAAACAACATAAAGACGTTTGTACACAATATAAAGGCGTTAGCAAATAATACCACACAGTCGGCATATAATATAAATGTGTGTATATACAATATAAAGATGTTCGTAAACAATACAAATACGTTCGTACACAATATAAAGACGTTCGCAAATAATAACACAATGTGAGTAAATAATATAAAGGTGTGTGTACATAATATAAAGACGTTCGTAATCAATACAAATACGTTCGTACACAATATAAAGACGTTCGCAAATAATAACACAATGTGAGCAAATAATATAAAGGTGTGTGTACATAATATAAAGACGTTCGTAAACAATACAAATACGTTTGTACACAATATAAAGACGTTAGCAAATAATAACACAATGAGAGCAAATAACATAACGATGTGTGTATATACTATAAAGACGTTCGTAAAGAATACAAAGACGTTCGTACACAATATAAAGATGTTAACAAATAATAAGACAAAGTTTGAAAATAATATAAAGGTGTGTGTATATAATATAAAGACGTTTGTACACAATACAAAGACGTTCGTACACAATATAAAGACGTTAGCAAATAATAACACAAAGTCGGCAAATAATATAAAGATGTTTGTATAAAATATAACGCTGACAATACAGGACATCACCGCTGGAAGTATGACGAGGCAATAAAGGCGTTCCATAGCTTCAGATAAGAAATTAGTAATTGAGTATTGGCACTCCATCATTTCTGAAGCAATTGGGTATTTCAAAATTTTAATTGGGTAAAATAAAATTGCACTACTGTTTACACATCAACAGACAGCAATTATTGCATAGTTTGCTTCGAAATAAAAACACATCTTGGCATTTCATTAGAATTGTCTCCTTAGAGAAAATTCTAATGAAATACCAAGATGTGTTTTCATGGAAAATAAGAAATATATGTGATATTTGTGGTCTGTTTATTTTTTCTGCAGCATGATAAAGGTACCACAAAATTGTTATTGCTTTTTGATACTCGCTACTTCTGATTTTAATTGGGTTTTTGGCAATTTTAATTGGATATTTACGCAAATACGCAGCTTATCTGGAGCTCTGTGGTATTGTTAATTTTTAGTTTAGACATCAAAATCCAAGATTACTTCCGTCCATTATCTTAAAATACATTTTACTCTATATTGTTAGTTGGAGCTAAGCTAAAAGTAAAACTAATGTGTATATATTCACTAATGTGTTAGCATGCCACACCTGCTGGATGGGTTGTGTGTTGATTTGAAAGTCACTAAACCTTTGACATCCAAGATGGCCGCCTTTCTCCATCTCGGACAATATAACACACAGTATTTTTCTGTGGAGACATTAAGCTAAATGTACAACTGGTGTGCCATTTTCGCTACTTTTAGCATAGCACACCTACTGGAATGGTTGTGTGTTAGGTTAGATGCTATCAGGGTCAGGAAATCCAAGATGGCCACCATATATCATCTTGAAAACTGAAAGTACAATAGTTTTGAGGTGGCATATATAGGCTAAAGTACAAACAGTGTGGTTGCTCACTATTTTTAGTATTCTCTATTGGCTTTAACGTATTTTATGTAGAGATTTTCATGACTTCCGAATTCGAAAATGCCAACCTTCTATTGTCTTGGAAAAAGAGAGATAAAGACACGCATTATATAGTGCACAATACAAATTGCTCACTGTGTATTTTGGATGATTAATTACGGTACGGGAATCCGGCTGAAGTGTTGGCTTTTATGTTTAGTCTACCTGTATATATTAATCTTACTGTGAAATTAAAAAAAAATGGTTACTGTTTAGTATTTACCATATTGAAATGAAAAAACAGTGATTAAAGGTTGGTAATATATTTTGAGTCCGATAAGAATTAATGTACAGCAACTGGTACAGCAAAGCGATATTGTACAAGCGGAACTTATATGTCTTTGTTTAATCAATGACTACTTGAATGACTATTTGTCAATTTCCATCTTATCATAGCGCAGAAGTTATAGGTGTCCGGTATATTCCTATCTAGAAATGCATAACACGCAGTACATTTAACACGATAACTTGAATGTGTGGCTGCTAACCAATTATTTCCAATCAGAAAAAGATTATCCACACTTAATATGAGAGTCACAGTCAGAGACGTGTGTGTGGGATAGTGTGTACGCTATGCTCACTTATTCAGTGTTTTGGTAGTAGAAACCGTCATAACCAGCAATATGCTTCCTTTTGATGTATGTGAGTTATCTAAGGAGTGCAACTCAGTGACTACATTGCAACAGATACACACTTTTATATAATTGTAGATAATGATAAACATCGAACTGAACATGTACATACATTTCAATGATTGTAGATAGTTGTTTGATTTTATTTGATTTTATTTAATGGTATTTAACGGCATGTTAACAGCTAAGATTATTTTAGGCATGTTGTGATGGGGGGTAAATCCCAAAATCAGAACTGAATATTTGCAGAAAAAATATACATGTATATTCAGCCCTGAAAATAGAATAACCTGACCTGGTGCCAGTCACTTGGCCCCTTCCCCTAACAGTAATATGATCAGGAATAATCGTATTACTCCTATAAGGGATAAACGAGATTCAACTATCACATACACGAATGCCAAAGACGTACCTGAGGGCCAAACCATGTCTCCGGTAGGGATTCCGGTAAGAATTAATTATAATCGTTAAATTAACCATCGCATGCTCCCAACCAACCACCACTTATTGACAGTGATGACACAATGATATGTGGCATTAGCGAACGTGCACAGCAGCTGTCAGAATCAGTTCTCAATCATCAGTAGTATCACTGTCACCCTCTTGCTGATAGTGTATGCGTAGTTGAGGATCTGGGAATGGATGATAAGAATATGCTAATATAAATTACCTGTGATGTTATGGGCTTGTCAACCATATACTGCAATCAGATTGTCCATACATAATTCAAGTTGGGTTATGTATCCGGTCAATCGAGTAAATTGGAGGTGTGGTCACATTGTCTGCGTTGTAGCAATTTCTGTATTTTATAAGCATCAAGTGGGTGGTTGGTCGGGCGAACGCGACGGCGTAAATTAACGGTACGGCAATCCCGCTGAAGTGTTGGCTTTTATGTTTAGTCTACCTTATAGGAATCACGATTTGCCTGGTTTGGCCCTCAGGTACATTTTTATCTGTGGCTCTTGTATTACCTGGGAGTTGAATTAGGTTATTGTCCATTATAAAGGTAGTAACAATATTACTGATCTTACTGCTTTTGGGAGGGGGCCAAGTAATTCGGGTGTGGCGAGGAGCTGGTATCAGATCATGATTATTCTGATTTCAGGGCTGAATACATAGTTTTTTATTGTAAACATTCAGTATTGCTTTTGGGATTGTCCCCCAAATTGTACAGGTAACATATGGGAATTAGTACTAAACCCATTGTCCCGGCCTTAAATGGCCTTTGCTGTTGATAGGCCGTTAAACTCAAACAAACAAACAAACAAACATAGGCATCAATCAGTGATCAAGTGATATTTTCACACCAGTGTAGGCCGAGAAACATATACATATGTGTGGCACAGGAAATAGTTTATATATGTACATAGTGAACACGGACAGGCCGGGTTTGTAGAACGGACGTAACATACATGTATCATGTAATTTATTCATTCATTTATTAGTAGCTAGCTCACCACTGGCTTTTTACTAATGGTAGTTCTACAATTTAAATCATACTAACATGCGATATATGTGACGTCAGTGCTTGTAGAGGCAAGTTGCCATGTAAGACGGATTCATCAAGAATCTAGGTTTGTATTTTAGAATTACAGAACTATGATAGACGACATGTATACGAGCAATAGCTAGCACACAACTCCTAGCATCACGGTCAGTCAATGATGACTTCATGAACAATTTACTGATACTTATATATAGAAGTAAGAACAACATGTAACACATCTTCTTATATTAACTTACGGGGACTCATGTAGTAACCTTAGAACGCATATAGTGGGGGAGGGGGAAAATTGCCACTATATTTTCTTGAAAGGTATATATCCCAACATATCATTTTCCGCATGATAGCAATTTATACGTCTTCGTTTAAAGTTTGTATGCCCCTATAAGTGGACCCCCCTAACAGCAACATTTCTGCCCGTAAAAGAGCTGTTTTGCAAACGTTCACATACAACTGCCGCACAATTGCATGTACACGCTGTAAAAAGTCCTGAAAACATTGGAATTTGTATTTTTCAATTACATAAAATCTAACTAGAGCATTTTCATTCAAAATGGCCGCCCAAATCCAAGATAGCCGCCAATACACCACTATCTTACCCCACCACACTAAACCATATATAAAACTAGTTTACATGACTAGTTATTGGTTTATTCGTATTGGATTATATTCTATAAGTGAAATAAAAATTTATGCTACTTCTAAAATATTTATTACTTGAGAAATTATGTATATAAATCGAAAATGGCCGCCAACAATCACAATCTCCGTTAATCTGCCACCGTTTCACTTCTATATCATCATTTAACATTTCAAAACAGACTTCCGTACGATCATACGTTCACAGTAAATGGCCATGACAATAGCAAAACATACTTGGATAACTGTTTTGTGTACCAAAATCCAGGATGGCCGCCAAATATCACGATTTCTTATCAATTTACATCGTGTTATCTATTTGATGGCATTAATCATTTAACACAAGTAAACATTATTATATTGACACAGGAAAATTAATGGAACACATCCTTTGGTAAATGCCCAGTTCACCAAATTCTAAGATGGCCACCATAAGTTCACATTGTACCTCAGCAATGTATTAGTATGGGCTATATTATGTTGGATAAGACGGTTACCGTAATGTTTATTTTTCTTTTGTGACACAATTTATAATTTGAACTTATTATAATATACCTGAGTAAGTACGGCCGTTGTATGAAACAGACATAGCCACTATGTTACTTTGATTTTGGTATATGTGAATTCCCAATGCAGTACTATTACACAGGGATGGTGAAAGATTTCAAATTATACAATTACATGTTCTTCATATTAATATTGCTGAGTTTCAACCTATAAGTTGGGCGATATGGCATCCAGTATATTGCCTTAAATGAAACAGTAAACGTTGTTTTGTTCCACTGACATAGACATATTACAGACATAGCTTCATACGCACTTAACTGTCAGCAAAGTATATATAATTAATTCTAAAACTACTCCATCAGACCATTGTGTATTTTCACTGAGCGGATTTCAACATACATGTACGCGTATCGCATGCCAATACCCAGTTTTCGAATGTCATAAAGCATTGTACTGTTACAATACTGTTTAATACTGCAATAACTATGTTATTTAATCACTAGTCATGAGCTTATTTACACCAGTCGATTATGATCTTCCGATATATATATATTGAATAGCCATATACGTATTGTTGCTTAATGTGTGTGTCCGTCACTGACAGGCACCACTGCTACATATTTCAGATAACAATAGGTTTCACACTATTTCGACATTCATTTAGATAAACCACAACTATGATATATACACACGGATATCTACTGCGTATATTTTCAAAAAGCCACTCACGTACAGTCCAATGAGGCGCAAACCCGTACCATGTCGAATCTTCAGTGATCACATAGTTCAAAGAGACAGTTAAGCCTGGTTACAACGCCCACGCGGTCTCCTTAACATCTTAGTATGGCACACAGAGACAGTAACATAGAAGAAATATACAGCGACGAAATAAAATGCCCAATAAGGCAACAACCTGACAATGACAAACCGCAACACTATAATGTAATGTGCGACAATCATGTAACAGGTCACCCATAAGTACAATGAAACAAAGCAAATGCTTCAAAAGAAGGGGCAATATGATCAAATTGAGTAGCATTGTGAAAGCTGTCGCGAGCTCTGCTGGACAACATATTTTTACACATGCATTTTTACACAAGCACGTCATAGCAACATTGTACTTCAAAGTAATATCAGTATCGCTTAAGCACTACATATACATGTATAGTTACATACTACTTATAATTGCATTTGACAGCATCCACACTCGGCACTAGTTGGCGCCAGCAGAAGTAAATTTCCTGATAATAAGTAAATGATAGCCAATTCGAACATCAGGTGAACAACCCCGCTCGGTTTATAGAATACACTTCAATGATTGTCATAGGTAGAAATTGTCGTTGACTGTATGTCTGGCAGTGATTAACTTTAAGTTAGTACAATGCATTATCCTTTAACATGGAGTCGTCTGTTGAAATACTTCCAGGACATATTGTACAATTGGATATTAAATGTTTCAATATCGTCCACGCTACATTGGAAAGTACATAGTATAATGCTAATCTGGTTAACTAAGTGTTTAGCGGTATGACATTAGACAATTATTGCAACGCTTGCCAGTTGCAATATTTCATATGTATTACTGGTGTAAAGATGTAGCTACGCGTAACCAATAGACAGGGACATTGTCGCATAACATAATGTCGTATGTTATGAAACAGATACGGTTCTATTTTAAATGGATGCGTCTTTTATGTGTTAAATACTAGTCGCAAGGATTTCAGAATGTTTTGGATTTGTATAATTATGTATGCTCGGTGAGTACGTAGAAACTATTGTCTGATATAAAATAATACGAACTGTTCTGAATAAATGGACCTGTTCATGACATTTCAAACATGGGCGTGGTAAATGCTATGCCATGGAGTAAACGCACGATAAAGTATATGGCGTGGAGTCAACGCAGCCGACACACACATAGGCGTATGGTAGCCACGTACAAAGATCAACTACTGCGGTTTCTGAAAATATACGTGTTCAGAATCGCGAGATTTGTTCGATTGGAATAATAAATGTACCAGATAAGAAGATGTAGGACATGCAAATTTACACGACGTCCGATTTCTCAGGGCCTGTAATATAATTCGTTAATATTGTTAACGTTTTATTGATGTATCTGTCATGTAGCTACAGTTTTCCATAAACAATCTATGTTTATCAATGGCATATACATGTACTTGGAGGTAATGTATCATTGTAATCCTAATAGAATGTTGTTCATGGAATAATGAAACGTGAAAATGCCATGTTTATGCCACATTATATTGTTCCCATGCCCTGGCTCAAATATTAGTGGTCTATAAACATATAGGAATTTGTGAATTATTATATTCAAGGAGTTTCGCTTGAGTCACAACTGGATGACTCGTTCAATAAGGTTGACACTGTAATAAACAAACACTCACTTACAGTATTAACGTAATATCTAAGTGAAAAATAGTATGTGCTTATTTATTTGTGAGACGTTCATTGCTAACAAACACTCACTTACAGTATTAACTTAATATCTAAGTGAATAAATAGTATGTGCTTATTGACATTGCAGCGAGGAGTATGCCGATCATTAAACGTAGGCGTCGTTCTGAAACTAGTAGCATGGCCGAGATTCATTAAACTACTAGCACAGCTGTATGACGTGTTCACCATACCATGTCCGTGAAATTACAATAATAAATGATACATTTGGATACAAACAGATGATAAATCATACTGATATTAATAGCATCGCAGATTAATAAAACACACATGCATAACAACTTCACTAAGAAAATAGTAAACAGTAAGCATGTACATATAAATGGTTTCGGAAATGCATGGCTTTATTCAAAATTGAAGCATAATACACAGTGATTAATTGACCAGCGCGTCGCGTGTCAAATACACACACGTGTTTGGCTTTGACACACCAACATTCAGATATTTTTTCTTCGATAACACATCGTTTATTTCAGATGAGACAAATTTAACACACAAACTCAAAATGGTAGACAAAACATCGATACATGGTGGAATACTAATTTCGGCAGCCATCTTGATTTTATATAAGTATCACCATTACATATTCAAATGAAAGCTGGTTGGGATAACGCTATCACACTAATGTATCGTGGCTAGTTCATCAATTTGTGATTGCCGTATAAATATAATGTCTTAGGACTTAGGTAAAGTGTAGAAATGTTGACATTTGGCAGCCATGTTGTATTTATATATGGAATTCAGGCTAACACAATATGTGTCACTGCCCGTCCAGATAATGGAACAAGGTGACGAAGTTTATATACACTACCATTTATTTCAACATAACTAGAGTTTGATTGTGTTAGCTGTGGGTTTGCTTAGTGGGTGAACTTGTTATAATTGTGTCGGCCATCTTATATTTTGGTTGCAGATTTTGACGAAACTGCAGGTTCCGATGTTCTATACCCATTGGTTATCATGTTTTCATGCCGTTGTATAATGTGTAAATGAAAATTTGCTTCGATGCTACAGGATTTTTAAAACTCACAGAAATGGTATGGATGGGCAACTATGATAATTGGCGGCCATATTGGATTTATTACATACATTCCCAATTGCTACGTATTTATAAACATGTTATCATATTATATGTTACTCTTAGAAAATAGTTCAACCATAAACGGGGTCCACTTATAGGGGCATAAAATGTTTAAACGGAGACTTACAGATTGCTATCATGCGGAAATAATAGCTAGAGATACATACCTTTCAATAAAATATAGTGGTAATTAGCCCCCCCCCCCCCCCGCACCACCCCACCCCTCCCCCCCTCCAAGTGTTATGCAATTTAAGATGGTTGACGGTGGCCATCTTGGATGTAAGTTTCCAACCTAAAAATTAACCATACCAGTAGTTTGGGGTGTTATTATTATTGGGAACCGACACCTCATTTTTGTTTCTTGCTTATCTCGTTACAGAGATAGTGCATTTTATATATTTCAAAATGCCGTTAGCGTAGCGGCCATTTTCAATGTTGTGCTCTAAAATAAAATCACATCATTTTTTGAAAAATGCATAGCAGCTATATTTTACCTAAAATGGTTCAAGTTGACAAATAAACAATACGAAAGGTAGGAACAATATGGTGACGGAATCCTCAGAAATGGAATGTCAACTACATGTATTTCTTCATTTAAAACTACCATTATGAGTGTCGAATTTATACTGTTTCATTACTGAATTTTACTGAATTAGCACATGCAAATTAAATAATAAAGCACACAGTCTGAATTATTTAATTATATATTTACATTATAGTCAATGTTTTGTCCTACTGTCCCATTAAGCAATAGTTAACTGAACGGTCACCAGAGGTATCGCACCAGTTTAGTGGAAGGATATCTCGCGGCCACTATGTCGACCTATGAGGCCATATAAAGTTAATTTATTGAATATCATCCGAATTTCGGGGGGTAATAGGGCGGTGTCTGTGTCTTATGTTTTTATATTAAAAGTTGTTGTAAATAGTGTTAACAAACAATAATTAATTATTTAACTTCAACTATATTCAAATAAAAAATAATCTGGCATTACTGTTTAGGGGCGGGTGGGGATTATATACAGTAAATTTAATGTTATATTGCCTGATGACCTCTGAACAGAGCAGCCGGATACACAGGTTGAAGTAACGAACCGAGGTATATACATACATTAAATATACCTAAGATCATCATTAATGAGAGAAAAATAAGCTAACATTGTTATAACACATTAATGTGTATGAGAGGGAGTAAAGAATCTCACGTATTGATGTTTTATTTTGTATATTTAATGTATTTATAGACCATGGTACGTCACTTCAAACTGTGGCCGGAAACACACCACACCTGCCACTCCGATGCTGTATATTGAGGGAGCAACAGTTACTGCTGATTAGATTCAGCCGCTGAGTTTTGGGCTCATTCTCTCCCAGGCACAGAGAGTATGATAGTAATGTTGGTTTATTGTCGTCGCTGCGATGGTCAGGGTGTTGGTCAATAATATGTGTTGTTTTTCATACACGGTGAAACGTTTGAATAGTAAATTGAATCAATTATCTGTTGATGTAGCTGGGTGTCAGACATCACCATTATGGATATCTTCATACATGTTTAGTTAATATGTCTTTATTATTTGAAAATATAATTGATTGACGTTGAACAACAATTTTAATTGATATAATAGATACTTAATAGTTAGATCGGACGATTTTCGGGTTTGCGAAGCCATGTACACTTCCATGTGTTTTCAAATTGATTCACTTAGTACAACAACAATGGCGCATCATTGAGCTCGCGTGAACTGTCTGACATGTGACAGACATATTTTCGGTGCTGAGTGTCATATCTCTGTAAAAATACAAACAAAGACGAACTTTATTTGTATATTTGTTTCTGATAATCATCAATATATGTAAAGTGTGCGAAGGCACGTACACTGACTGTATATGTTTGTCTATAAATATTCTATTCTGATTTTGGAACTTTCCTTCTCGCTTTCACATGAAATATTGGATTTGACCCTGTTAACCGACATTATATGACTTTAGATGATGGTAAGCCATTAAACATCATTATATAAATAAATAATACATATTAGTAATCTTGTGGAGCTAACATAATGTCAGTAAGTTCAGTACTTTGATTAGTTTGGAACTTGAACTTCAAGATGGCCGGCATCCAACGTCTTGTAAAACGTAAATATTGCACCTGCTGGAAGACTTATTTGTTAGTTTGGAAGCCATAATGTTATTGAATTTCAAGATGACCACCATACACCATCGTATAATATATATTACACAATATGTTGGTGTGGTGGAAATAAGCTAAACGTACTAACGTTATAATGTTTTTAGCAGATCACGTCTGCTAGAATTGTTATGTCGGGTGCTACTTGGCCTAGAAATCCAAGATGGCCGCCATTATCCATCTTGAACAGATAAAACACCATATTTTCATGGGGGCATATAGGCATATAGTTATTAATATACAAATAATGAGCGTTTCACATATGTTCCCATTCTGTATCCCATTCTGTATCTGCTGGAAGCGCTGTTTATTAATTTGGAGGTTATCAATGCATTGACATCCCAGGTGGCTGCTGTTTTGTACTGCAATTACCCTATGTTGTTTCTGAACTGTATTTTATTTTCAGTTTTTAATCAAAGATTGCTTCTGTGTGCCATCTTGAATAAAAACATAAACTGAAATATACCGCAGGCCTATTTCAACAAAATTGCAAAGTATACTTATCTAGCAAAGTATACTTTGAAGGAGAAATTTTAAATGTTTCATTAATTCTTATTATACTGAATTTATTACATTATCACAGCCATTTTGGCTGTGATAATGTAATACATTCAGTATAATAATTATGCATACTTTTAATCATCAAATATATGTTGTCGTTAGTTCTATATGAAATAATGCATTTCGGGAAAGATAACTGATTACTCCCTCAAAGTATAATTTGCTAGATAAGTAAAGTTTGCACTTTTGATGAAATCGGCTACAGATAAGGTGGAACATCAAATTGAGTTGCTGTTCTAATTGATACCAGAGGAGAGAAACCACAGGAATTCATTAGTATTGTTTAATTTTAGGGTCAAATTTATTCTGATGGTGGCCTTCCATGGACAAACAAATATAAGATGGCCACTATCATGTGTCCTCAAACTCGTACAGTGCTGTACTATTCACTGTCGGTATTGTGATACGGTGGAGAATTTCCGTGATACGTTGCAGACAGGGTATATACATGTCGCCAAGATGGCGTAGCGGAATGACAGCAGGTGAGTATCAGTTTAATTAAATATTGTACAGCTTACAGGACATTATCAGCAACGTATCTGGTATGTACAAACGCAGAAATGAATATGATGTTCAACAATCACGCTCACAATACTAATGACAACGTATTTTCTGAATAATTCGCTTGCAAAGATGACACCTTTTTGTACGTGAATTTTGAATCGAGTGAGCGTGATGAAAGTTTTATTGTCCATTTTAGGTGGCTATATCGAATAAATACAGTCTAAATGATCAGTGGAAAGTGTCAGCTCTATACATGCAGGATATGACATGTTTCTATGGCATTTTCTGATTTATCTCGTTATGGTTTGTACTGCCTGTTACGATGTAGAGATTCTGTAAGTAACTGCATATAAGCATACGGTGTTGCGCGAAAACAAGCTACGGTTTGTACCGTTGAGACAAAATAGATACGGTGTGTCGCACATTTCTTTTCAGAGCCAGCTGGCATAAGGTGCGTTGATTACAGTATCATTGACCGTCAGTTGCTCATTTTCTCGTATTATAATTATAAAACAAAGTCAAACAAGGTCTTACCGTCAGCAATTTACAGGATATTTATATTATCTCTTCACCAATAGGCAGAAGTGGATATAGCGATAGTCCATTCATGTATGTACATATATATGGTACATACGGTAGTGACACCTATTATTTCTTAATAACATAGGAATGCCTTCATCGATTTTAATAGTAGGCCACAATGTGTTTCTACAAGATGGTTATTGATTGCACACAAATCCCACGAATGCTGCAACAAATGGAAGACGTTGTGACACAGATTTATGGGGCCATGAACGGATACGATGTTGCGCGAAAACACTCTATGGTTTGTACAGGTGCGACAAATTAGATACGGTGTGTCGCATATTTCTCTTCAGAGCCAGCTGACATATGTTGCGGAGTTGATTACACCATTGACCGTCAGTTGCCCGTGTTTTCGCATTATAATTATAAAACAAGGTCAAGTGTTCAATCATGATGATACTCCTCAACCTGCTGCCGCAATGCATTTTTCTTCCTTCGTATAATGCAACGGCCCTTTCGGGATTTACGTACAGGATATTTTATTCATTTTCAATCAAACAAATCAAGTTTCCCGCTTATTAGCCGGTACTGTACCATTTAGAGCAGGATGGAGTGTAGTCAAATAAATACGACTCCTACCTACCTACGATTTTACTTCGCGAAGTCATATTTCCACCCGTTATTTGCCAACTGTAAACGAAATGTCCACAACCCCACGTTGTAAATTGCAATACAGGTATTTTACATAGTGAAATAACGATCTGTGTACATAAATATCTCAGCCATTTAGCTGACATATTTATCCATAATACTTGTCTCATTTTCACCAGTTTAATTAACTTATTAACTCGTTGCTGTATATTTATTTCAACACGTTGACATCAGAAAGCTATATTTCTGCCAGCCTTGTTTGTAGAATCACACGCGAGTACTGTAATTGCAAATCAATAGTATGCCTATGTGTGGCATTGTCATTTATATAACAAATGTGATGATACAATGCTGTTCGTATTGTAGTTTTAACGTTTCCATTTATTTATTCTACTTGCAAGTTAAGTACTCGCAGTTAATCTTTCGGTTAATGTTGTTATGTTAGTAATCAGAGGAATTGCATGAAGATAATACAAGAGAAGGTGGAACATGCTAACCTGATGCATGATGTACTAGTATCCTTATTTTTCTTCTAGAATGTGTTCAGGTAACCATATTTTGTTAAAAATATAACCTTATTATGACAGGTCATGTGGAAATCATTTGTCACGCGAATTCGTCAGTAAATGTTTCAGGAGCAGATTTATATTGTTACCGCACCAACGGTGCGACCACGTGCACATTTCTATTTAAATAACACTATATTTCTTGGGAGATAATTGCATGATCTGAATGTTAATTAGTTTCACGCAAATCTAAAATAAAATAAAACGTCATGTTTTATATAGTCAGAGTAGATTCTAAAGCATACTAATCGTGTTATTTTATTTAATGACTTTCAATGAGTTACCGGATTTCTTAGTAAATTATAAATCGAGCATACATATGTTGAAGCAATGAAAAATATGGAATTTGTAAATTTATCACATAGTGGCCTAGTTTCATGAATTGCATTTGGTGTTTTGCCTTTGAAAAAAAGAATATGTCAGATATAAATGTTGATGAGATCACAATAGTTCATGGGTAATATTATCGGAAGATACATACATATACCTTGAAAGTCATTGTATCTTTATCGGACAACTTCGTGACATAAAGTCATATACGTGTACGTACTTAAAATATATATTGTTTAATACATGTATAGCATTATATATATTTGTTACGACTTATAATTTATCAATGTATAGGATTAACTAGTTTTCGCATTATAAGACTACCTTGTTATTGGAAGAGTAAAAGTATAAAAATATGTTTTTTGTATTTGATGAAAATTCAAAAACAAATTGGGAAAGTCATATTGGCCATTTTCATTAATTTCACATTTATCATTTTGTTTTCAATCGGCATCAATAAATACGTTTTCAATTGAGTAACTACGAGTAAATTTTATTTTCATCATAACGTGGTGTTAGTTGCATTCTTACATTTCTTTTCTTACATTTCACGCATGCTTCTTCATAAAAACAAAGCGACTCAAGAGTAAAATATGGCCAAGAGTTATGCGAAATAATTTCTGGAGGCGGGCCGTAGTGACGGTGACTGTCTCGATTCAGAGGGTGTGTCCGAGAACACTATTTGATTATTCGAAGGAAACACGCCATTGTTTTGAACACGAGAGTGGTGTAAACTACTGTTGCCGAGTGGTGTAATTCACCGTTAGATTTATGTAAACTACTGGCTGAAATGTAAGAAATGGTTATGACATGTCATTAATGTGAATATACTTATTTTCCAGTTGCTTGCAAAGATTCAAGCAATACATGTAGTTAATTTGACAATGGTCTTATTTTTTATTTTATTTTTTATGTATGCCTACCTGTCTCGATATCCATGGACACGTCATTTTAATACAATGTTTTAAAAAGTTGAATTTGTTTACGTATGTATGGCCAGAAATATTCTGAAACGATGTAAACACGCAACAAGAAGGTGGACATGTTATCGAACACCAATGCATGACCAGCCACGTGACCGCAGTGCACCACATGCTTTCATGTATCGATCCAGGATTATTTGAATAGATAATAAAATTACTATTTTTCCTCAGTAAAATGTTTTGCCAAATTATGTAATGGATGAATAAATAACAAGTTGAACTCCTTGTTGCATTTTTTTTCTTTTATGCAATGTTTGCATGTTTTTATTTTTATTTTGTTTGTACATCACACTAACTAAATTGTTCATAGGACTGCTTATTGTAACCTTATTGTGTGGTGTTTAAGAAATAAAATCTTTGTATTTTTGTGTACTAAATTACGAAAAGTTCCATTTGAGAATAGTCATTTTCGCCAATTGAGATTATTATATCAATTTTACTTTGTGTTTGGATGATTTTAGGAAATCAAATTGGCTTTACAAAAATATACTACCAGTCAGTATATATGCGCAGGAATTGTGTTTGCATTCAGCAATGGGCGTGTATTCAGCAATTTGGGTGTTTTATATCTTTTTTTTTAAATAATTATTTTTAGGGGTGGGGCGGGGGCGGTCATGTGATGAGGGTTGAACCGTAATTATAGCAATTTTTAATTATTTGGAAAAGTATTAAGTACGTCTAGTCGCAAAATACCTCGGTCTTCGTTTTTCATGTTATTCGTGTTTGTTTTCTTATTGTGGATATACTCTTCTACAAGAGTAGATTTCTTCCTCGATATCTTTTTGACTAAATTTAAGAGTTTATGTCTTTCACCGTGCCTTCCATTTGTTGCGGCATGGGGTTTGTGCGAAACCAAGAACCATCCTGTAGACACACATTGTGGCATTCATAAGTTATTAAAACTAATATGTGTTACTACCGTATATACCATATATACGCCGTACATGAATGGACTATCGCTATATTCATTCCTGCCTATCGGTGAGGAGATAATATCCATGTCCTGTAAATGGCTGACAGTAAGACGGAACGGAGGACACCCTGAACCCAATTTGCCCCCATCCCACCTAACAACTAGTTGCGGGAGCGGGCTGAGGACTGTCATCATGAGTGGACATTTCACTTTGTTTTATAATTATCATACGAGAAAACGAGCAACTGACGGCCAATGATGCTGTAATCAACGCACTTTATGCCAGCTGGCTCTGAAAAAAAGTGTGACACACCGTATCTATGTTGTCTCATCGGTACAAACCGTAGCTTGTTTTCGCGTACCTTTTATGCAGTTGCTTACGGAAACTCTACACCGTAACAGGCGGTACAAACCATAACGAGATAAATAAGACATTGCCATAAAATATGTTGTATTCTGCATGTAGAGAGCTGACACTTTCCAGGGACCACTTAGACTTTATTTACTCTATATAGCCACCGAAAATGGACAATAACACCTGTTAGTTATCCAGAAATCGGCACTTTTATCACGCTCCCTCGATGCAAAAATCAAAATTCACGTACAAAAAAGTGTCATCTTTCAAAGCGAATTATTCAGAAAGTACGTTGTCATTAGTAGTGTGAGCGTGATCGTTGGACATCATCTTCATTTCTGCGTATGTACATACCAAATACGTTGCTGCTAATGTTCTGTAAGCTGTACAATATTTAATTAAACTGACACTTACATGCTGTCATTCCACTACGCCATCTTGGCTACATGTATATACCCTGTCTGCACCGTATCATGGAAAATTTCAACCGTATCACAATACCGACAGTGCTATTAGGACTAGTTAAAGACAGAAGTACACAATAATGCATGTATGTTTAGCCAATCTTAGCACGACAAGCATACATATATTACTTTTCATTGATTTTACAGTCATGACCCCAACATGGTCGCCTTATCCCATCTTTAATTGCAAACATATTAATACTAATTTGATATGTATATGCGTTACGATGTTACTACACGTGTCCCATTAAGTCAATGAATATGTGTTCCATGATGTCCTTACGTCTACGCATTTGTATCAGTCGAGTGTCCATTAACTCATCAATTACTATGTTGCTGGGTGTTGATCGCTAGATGTTGCCCGCAGGTTTCTATCCTATTTCTGTCACATCTTTAAGACGAATCTACAAGAGGCATGAGTTGTGTCCACCTCCGGTGATCAAATTAGTTTGATTATAAATCAATATGTGCGTTATTAACCCTTAGACCGCTATCTTGTTTTGTCGTCTGATGTTTATTTTCTATTTTCCATTTTTATCATCAAAAACATTCTCTGACAGCACTTTAGAATAATTTACAACATGCTTTGACAGCAGTTCAGAATCATTTCCATTGGAAATGATTATGAAGTGATGTCAAACCATGTTTTTATTGAGAAATAAGGCAATAATTAAAATCAACAGCAGACGACAATTGTTATGAGTAGCGGTCTAGGGGTTAATGAATGCGTCTTGTATGGCAATTTGCTTCTCCAAGCACTGACCTCACAAGTACGTTTGATGCAATTGTAGGTAGAATTAACATACGAGTCAACGGTGAGCACCTTTCTAACAATTTAAATAAATAAATCCATAAATCAGCATTACTAGTATACCATTGTATTGACCATGCGGATCAACATCTATAATTATGAAGTCTGATCACGTGATTAAAATGTGATATTTGAACAACTGTTGGAGGCAATAAACACTTCAACGTCTTGTTGCATGGTTTGATGACATGCAGTTGATGCTAGCGACATATTCAGACTTGTGAAATATTATGAATAGGCTGGCAAACTCCCTTGACATAAATTTACATAGTCTGACTAAATATAGATTTACCGTTACCATTGTATCGTGTTCCGTGGAAAATATTTGTGAATGGACAGTGAACCCACGCTCACATTTTCTGCAACTATACTTCACAAAATAAATAGTGCGGGTAGTGATCATGAGGTTATGTCCACCCCACCTCCAAAAGCAAGTCAGAAACGGACCTTATCATCGTCAGACGATCTCAGTGTGAGTAAGAAAAATCACACTCCTGCCAGATTGGATCCTGAACCAAACTGTGCTTTATTGCTTTGATTTAACGACGGCACTGGCTCGATGACCGACTATTTAAGTCCCCATCCGATAGGACTAGGCTAGCAATAAGTTGTCTTGCCCAAGTACACGCCCGAATCGGCCATTCGGAGCGGGTGGAGGTGGGAATCGAAACAGGGGTCTCCAGATCCGCAGTCCGACGCTCTACCTACTCTTAGATTTCAAACATTTCAGGGGGAGCATGCCCCGGGACCCCCTAGCAATATCAGGCAATTTGGGTCCTCGAGAATGGGCCCTACTAATGCAGTAAATGGCGTTTCACGCCTCTTAGATTTCAAAAATGTTCAGGAGAGCATACCTCCGGACCCCCCTAGCAACATCGGGCCCTTTTGGGCCCTGACGATTGCCCCCCTCCCCCCATTAATTGTCCGGTTCCGCCGTCTATGTTTATCTATGATGACATTGCCTGCTCATGATCGCATAGTACTCACATATGTCTTGGAATGATCATATGCCTGCTTTATATTGAAGCATCTCAAAACCGCACACACTGGGGGACCTCCCGATTAGTCGAGTATTAAGCGAGCAACGAAGGCTCACTGTGCGAATTAGCAGACTGACCTGATTTTATGCTGGTTGTGCACACAGTAAATGCCGTTTCTCATTTTGATACTTATTTCTATCTGCTCATTTTCCAATTAGGTAGCACACAGAGAAACACAATCCATAGTTGGTCCCCAAAAGCCGTAGCACGTGTTACTGATGTATATGATCTGTGATTTTTGTCAGTTTCTATATATATCTTATTTACAAAGACCGTACTAGCTTTGAAAGTGTGTTCAATGTACATTGAATATAGGAATCGTATTCATTAGCCACTAGTCTAGTTATTCTGATCCGTGGTGACTGTAAAGCGTTACCTCGTTGCCTGCTTGCACTAATTAATTGACAATTGTGTAAACATATAATACTTGTTGCTGTTCTGTGTAATCTATGTTCATGGTTAGGTATGGTAGCAACTATTCATCCTTGGCCACCCATCTGACGCTGAACACCCATCTGACTGCATACTCGAGCAGACGAATGTGTGTGTCCAAAGTGTTTGTAATGTCTATAAAACACATTCCATTAAATCATATGACTTATTACATAAACTGCCTCCAACAGTTAGTATTTGTTTTACTTTCACAAATATTTCATGTTTTTTTGTCGTTTAATATTGTTTTGTTTTTTCTTTTTCCACTATGCATTTGTCACGATGGACCACCCGTCAATCAAGGACAGTGTACAAACATACTGGGATTTCCGATCTTATGGTAGTGACACGATGACTAGCTTTCAATATCTTATCTTTTCAGTGACATGAAACATAGACGTATTGACATCGTCGTCATGTTAAGATATCATTACAGATAATTATACACGATTTCGCATCACGCTTTCTTTATGCTATACCTTTACTGGCAAGCTTGTTATACATTTTGCACCTATTCGCACATCAAACATTGTTTGAAACCGAATATCATTAGGAGGAGAACAATGTCCCGTCATGGTAAAGCTTTGAGAGATAATTGTCTGCTTTACATATACTTGCTCACTGTGCTTATTGCTGTGACATGTGTGTCTTGGTGTGCTATTATTATGTTGATGAATTCGGGCGATATTCATACTAACCCAGGTCCAGAGAATGTTCCCCCTTTATCAGCTAGCACGGCTAGTGTTTCGACAGACAGTGACACGTCAGAAAATACATCGAATTCAGACATACTTCCATATTCATTGGACTTCTCACATAACGTGCCATTGATTCACTGTAACGTGCAGAGCATTCTTCCCAAGATATATTTAATTACAGCAGCCTTATAAAATGTTGATATACTGGCCTTTACTGAAACATAGCTGAACGACAGAGTGGATAACTGCAAACTAATGATACCTTCATATTGTGCACCTGAACCTGAACGTAAAGATAGACCGGATATCCATGGTGGAGTGATGCTGTACATAACAATAACAGATAGTACACCAGACGACCTGACCTAGAAATAATGCCTAAATTTAAAACATAAACTACAGAAATATGGTTATATGAGCAGGGAAATTACGATTTACTCAGACAAAATATTACTGCCAAAGACTGGACAACATGTTTCGATGAAAATATTTCCTGTTACGCCACAAACTTTACTCAAAAAGTTTCGAATTAATGAAAATCTGCATTCCAAATAAAATTGTCACATTTCGACCAAAAGAACCACATTGGCAAATGTTTTTAAAAAGAAAATAAAGGATAGGAAACGGGCATATCACAAAGCTAAGCGTAGTCAGTTAATCCGTCATTGGGAAAAATTAGATAAACTAAACTGTCAGATAAACTAAATAATAATGAAACAACCTCTAAAAACTGGTGGAGTATTTTAAAATGTTTCATGTCTCCATCAGGTAAATACTAATTCTACTATTTCTGAATCAAACTGTGATAAAGTAAATATCCTAAACAACTTTGTTCCGATATCAAAATATATTGGAAGGTGCAAATTAATGGTGAAATACCGGAATTACAGTCTATGCATATACACGAACAACTATCAGATATTCAAATCTCTCCTGATGAAGTTAATCTAACGCTAACGTATGTGCCAATTGTAAAGGGTGCTGGGCCAGATGGTATTAGAGAATGGAATAGTTTACCGCTACACGTCCGAGAGGCATCGTCACTTGCGACATGCAAAACATTTCTTTATAGTCCTTCAACGATAGTGCAACTTTCACCGGTGCGGAGTGAAGCATCAGTGATAATGCACCTTCACAATGTATTTAAATGTGTGAAGCATGTGTGATTTTTGCAGACATATATTACCTAAAATACATTCAGTTATGAGTGTTATGCCGTACGTCTGCGTTCTGTAACCCGCTGAAAGAATAGGTGGCTCTCCCTCCCTCCCTCTCTCTCTCTCTCTCTCTCTCTCTCTCCCTCCCTCCCTCCCTGTCTCTTCTCTCTCTCTCTCTCTCTCTCCTCTCTCTCTCTCTCTCTCTCTCTCTCTCTCTCTCTCTCTCTGACAGATGACTACTGACATGCACGATGTGTCAACTGAGAATGTGTGTGTGTTTCAATGTGTATGGCCGTCTTCCCTTACTAGTGTAAGTGCACACCAGTGTATGCATCATGGACAATGCCTCATATATGTAGGTGTATTGCTCCATGTGTGCATAATCTCATTCGAGAGGCAGACATTAGTATATTATTCATTTCCAGTGAGGCATTTGAAGTTAATATTTAACAAGTATTTCATAATAGTGACATATAATAACATGTAAGGTTCATATACCATTTGATACTTTTCATGTAAACATAGAAAGTGTAGGTGCGTGATCATTCTAAAAGCATGCATATGCTCTGCTAATATATCACTATATGTATATAGCTGCTATGTAGCCGTAAAATACTCTCACTAATATGTGTAGAACATTCACTGTTCTTAATTATTTCACATGTGTTATTTTACACCTGTTCCAAAAGCAAAAACAGTGTAGATTCTCTAATCAAGATGTTGTATAATGTAGTTTATGTTGGCCTATACCTTTATTACATTTGAGTTGGATGACATCATCATTTGACAAATTCCTCTAAGTTATCTTTGACTTCTGAAAGATATTTATGTGCTCCAAATACATGTATATAGTTATATAACTGATGACGATAAATGCGTCCACAATACTTAACTACGTTGCACATTTACAAGTTAAGATCAGACAACGCCATTCTGGGATATGCAACAGCATAGTCCAGGTTTAGCAACTGTCCAATAATACAAACCTTTATATCTTCTTCTAAAACATGGAATACCGATAATTGCAACGGTATAAACAGTGTGGAACTATGGAAATATGGAATAGTATTTAACACACTGCTTATGAGAACTAAACTATATATATATAAGTGTAAAATGAGAGAAATAACCCCAAATATAAATGGGTTAAAATTTGATATAATGTATATATTCGATATTACAAAAAAACAATCGCACTGAAGGAATTAAACCTTACAATTTTGACAAGATGTGGGCGCCATTAAAGAACCTGTATCCGACCTGGCCTAGCTAAGACCAAGCACGCATACCAAGAAAAACAACAACACCCGTTTCCGTCATTTTGTTTTGTTCCTATAAAAAACGTTACATTCATATATACAACTCATAATAATTGTGTCATGCTGCTTGTTGATAATATTGACCCATCCCTTTCACATTAGATTGGGATGGGCTGTGGCTCAGGAGTAGAATACATGATTTCAATACTGAATGTTGTGAATTCAAAACCTACCCTCGGGCATGTAATTATTTTCATAATATTTACATCCAACTGGTCTGTCGAATGAGACGTTAAACTTTTATTCCATCCTTATATGACCTTAGCTGTTGCTGGGACGATAAACTATACTCATTCACATTTCACACTAGGCAGTCGGAATTAGACATTTAATGTAGTAGTTTAATGTAATAAAAATATCACTAAATGTTTCTTCAAATAACAAAAATACTGTTTTAATGTGGACATTATTTTTGCGAACAGTAAGGATTTTGATAGGATGATTGAGTTGTTTCATCTATAACTTTACTGTTCGCAATAACCACTAAAACTAGTGTTTGGCGTTGAAGGGATTGAAGTAGGTGCTAGAATGTTCTGATAATATAGACAGATGCCATGATACTGTTATATACAAACAAAAAACAAGTACAGTGGAACCTCGCTGTACCGAACACCCTATGTACCGCCCGGGTGTTCGGTATAGCGAGTTTTCCACTGTAAGCAACCAATCACCCGTTGTCAGAGACACATCGTGGGACTGTTGGAAGAGCTGGGCTTTGAGGTACATGAGTTGTACATTGGAACCTCGCTATGCCGAACACTCCAACGTTTGATTAAAAGCTAAACATTACACACAAATTGTCTGTTGTAGGACTGAAGGTACCAGTGCCTGCAAGAGCTACATCACCATGTATTGTATTTATATGTATTGCCCAATAATTTGCAACTTTAACATACGTGAAGACATAGGTGGGCTCCTTAACGTGGGAGAAAGTCATGCATAAGCATATCTGCCTTGTATGTCATCTACCAAGCCATCCTGTATACTGCCTTGACCAATGATCATTACAAATTTCATTAAGTAGACAGACCACTAAAACATTGTAATCGTTGTGGCCAGTCAGTACATCTTGGAAACACTTTGGAACATTTCGTCCGTACAATGATTGAAATACATCTATATTTGTCTTTGAAAATATTACACTAAATGCATAGCAATGTTTTTATTTAATTACTGAAAACTGCAGCTTCAGAGTCAATAGTATTGAACATCTTATAATATTGTGTGGGCCATTTTGAAAATATAATTTTAAATGTACATTATTGTATAAATGGATATGCATATATATTATATATAATCAATTGATTGGATTTCTACATCGCACTGTTATGGATACATGTAATATGTACATGAAGTCGTGTTTATAACTGCTCCATAGAATATAGTTGCGAACGGTAACTTGCAATTTTCTCCCGTACCGTCCGTGGCTACGGACGGTACGGGAGTAAATTGCAAGAGTTACCGTTCGCAACTACATAGAATACAGTATAGAAAAAACAACACTATAGCGGCCATTTTGACAGCTTGGGAAAGGAAAGTGCGTCGCTATATATATATATATATATATATTTGCTGATGTAATTAAACATAAGATGAATTGTAAATCACTTTACATTTACAAACAGTGAATGAATGGAAAGGAATGGTGCTTAACGGCACACCAACACAAAATAGTATCATTTAGCGCCTACAAATAGGGAAGTAAGTATAGCAATTTACCTGGCTAATATCGACCCCCCTGAAAGTTAACAGTACAATAGAACATCTCTAAACCGGACACGCAGGCAGTCTGTGTATACTTAATTTTATGAATTACATTGGTATAATTATGATGATAATGCCTGTTCAAATTCGCAAAGCACTGCCGCATATCTTGGCATAGTCATATATCTGATTTACACTGGAACCTCTCTAAACCATAGTAATGTTTGGCCACAATTTGTTCATCTAGCGTTTTTTCAGCGCACAGAACCAGGCTTAATAGACAATAGGCTACTGATTCTGAAATGCATACTCACCAAAAATCCCCCAGCGCTAGGTCTAAAGACATAATGTATGAATATACATGTAATAACCATGTAAATGATACCGCTACAGAAAACGCTTTATTTCACCAGGGCATCTCTAATGTATGCTGCTGTGTTTATGTAACACATGCCTCTCTTGAGGACCACTGTGTCCCCTTGTTACTGTATACTATACGGCGTCTGGAGTTGCAATGTCGGCCATCTTAGTGTGTGCAAGCCATCGGTCAGTTTTACCTCATGTGGCGTTTGACACATACCACAAGTAATATGATATAATACATACATATAATTTGGTGAAAGATGTTCCAAAGGCATTTAATAACAACGTCATGTGGGTTGTTTCATCACACTTATATACAAAGGCGAATGTATGAAGATGTTGTTGACCCGTTGTTTAATTTTTTGAGAATAATAATAGTTGTGTAACAGTAAGATAAGTGTACACTGCTGTAGATATATACATGTATTACCATACATACTGTATCAAGTCCAGTGACATGTAAACAGCTATCTGAGTGGTTTGTCACTGGTGTCTACTCGCCTACTATGTAAGTAAATACGGCTTTACCTGTGGTAACACGTACACTAACAATAGACTGGGCATCAGATTGAAAAGTTACACATTGAACTTTATTTTGAGATCGATTGCTCAGATATCTTGTCATTTGTATAGTTGCCGACATAATATTTATAGCACGCTGCTGTTTTTATTGTGTCCCTCATATTATTTGCTGTATGTGTCAGACGCTCGAAGTGGTGAAACTGTGCAATGGCTTGCAAAGATGGCGGAGATGGCAACTGAATGTACCATATAGTATACAGTAACAAGACAATATTCACATATATTCTATTCATACATCACATCACTCTTACGAAGCAATTACCATTGAAGCCAGATATATCTTTCTGTGACATAAGTCCTTAAACATTTGTGTTTATTTAATGACATTTATTAAACTCGTTTTCTGATTTCGTAATTGGCATAGCCTCTTTTCTTATAAAATCATGCAACTCGTGTGACGTTCTTGTCATCACCATCTGAGTTGCACCTTCTGGAACATCTCTAAGACGAACAACGTAGTAGTTTTGCAATCATACTTTATTGGCACACAATCGATCGTATAGTGGAATTAGCCTACATTGCGGAGTCCCGGGTCGGCACCCGTTCGTAGACTACCATTCGGCGCCCCAATGTGACTCCGCGTGGGTCAAACCTTACAACCAACCCAACCTGAGTGTATATCACTAATCGAGAAAGTTGTACACTACTAGTCATCCCCAACAGACGGCCTTATATATTCCACGGATGACATTCAATGCTATTGCATCAGCATTACCAGATAGAACTGTCCCCCGCTGATGTGTGGTTGTCAAAATAGTATTATGCACTCGTTAATACTGCATTATCTCACCATTATTGTACACAACCGCCTGCGTTAATCTTGCACAGGTGTGAACGTTTCTGAACATATATTGACAATCTAAACTCGCAATCAAGCAGTTTGATTGTCTGAGCCTGAGCTATAGCACAGATCAGGATCAACCTGCTTGCTGTCAAGCACAATATTCAAGTAGTTTTAAATACAAAATAAATATTGGCGAGATTAGCGCTGGCAGTGGTGTATGGCATATTTTCTTCATGTCATTCTAGATGCGCATGGTGTCGAGGAAAGCACTCCTTTTGTGGAAAAGGAACCCGAGAGAGACTCACCCATAAGGTAAGGACGTCTCAGATGTCACGATATGTTGCCGATAGAAATCGACTACTGTCTGTTCCACGTTTTGCTGCCGACGAACATTTGGCCATTAAACACATTCAATCTAAAACATATTTAAAAGTATGTACTTTTTCATCAATAACAAAAAAGTCACCCTCCCCCAAAAAAAATAGTTGATGAAATTCCACGTGTGTATAGCTTCAGATCGATCGACAGGACGGTTTCGGAGGAGTTGTGTACACAAACTATGTACCGTATATAGAATTGTATAGAAACATGTACAAAAAATGGCTAAGTTAAAAAGGTGATATTTTTGTTAAAAATTATTATTTCGGCATAACAACACCAAGGTGCACATCTTCAATATGTGTAGAAGACGTGTGTATAGTTTCAGATCGATCGACTGAACGGTTTCAGAGGAGTTGTGTACACAAACTGTGTACCTTATATAGAATTGTATATAAAAATGTAGAAAAAATGGCATAAAAACACCAAGTTGCACATCTTCAATATGTGTAGAAGACGTGTGTATAATAAATATTTGAAACAAAATCTATGTTTAGCCCCCATGTTAAATTCCCATAGGAAAATATTTTTTTCGCAATAAAATCAATAGTTGATGGAATTTCATCATTCATTTGGGGAAGGTGACTTTTTTGTTATTGATAAAAAAAGTACTTACGTTTAAATATGTTTTAGATTTAATGTGTTTAATAGCCAAAAGTTCGTCGGCAGCAAAACGTGGAACAGACTGTAGAGTCCGAGATCATCAACATACAAGCTAATCAGAATTATAATTATGGCTATCACTTATGGCGATTTCGCCCTGCGTGACAGCCAGAGTATTCAGGTTAAGGACTGACTATATAGAATATGAGCTTTTGTTTCAAATGTAGTAGAATCATACATGTGACTGAATAAATATATAAAGTATATCTGACTGTTCTTCTTAGAGTATATTATACAGAGCAGTGAGTTGCCATCACCACCATTTTAGTTTGTATATGATAGCACATACTTCCACCACTTGGAGCGTTTGGCACCTACAGTAAATAATATGGCAGCAAATCTAATAAGATTTGGTGTAATATTTCCCAGATATATAGGACGACAACGTCGTATAAATATTATTTCAGCAGACTACACATAAAGCTAGATATCTGAGCTGCTCTACCATCACTCACAAAATATACAATACTTTTTAAATGTGTAAAATGTCAATCTGATGCACTGTCTATTATTAGAAGTACACACGACACAGGTAAAGGCCGTATTTACTCGCATAGCAGGCAATTAGACAATAGTGACAATACACTCAGATAACTGCTTACAAGCCACTGAATACGATACAGTAGGTATGGTAATACAGGTATATATACTAGACAAAACAAGTAACACAACATGGACTCAATCCCTTCAGAGTTTACAAAACATAATATAAATATAATTTAACTTTACTGCATTTAATCCAGAAAACACTTACACACTAAAGTCCAAAGTTATATCCATGATATCACTTCAAAGTGACGTCAACGTAACGTCGTTCTTCAGTGATGGTGGTTCAGAGTCTATAACATTTATATCACATGGCTGTTCAATAGCGAGTGTACCCTCCGTTTGCGGCGATTGCAGCTCATATTCGCTTTGACATGGACGCAATCTGTTTGTTCACCACTGCGACTGGGATATGGTTCCACTCTTCTGCAAGCGCACGTCTCAGTTCAGGGACGCAACTAGGTGGTGGGTTGCGCGCCCTTACCCTCCTTTCGAAGTCGTCCCAAAGATGCTCAATAGGAGATATGTCTGGGCTGTACGCGGGCCAAGGGAGAACCTCCTGAACGTCATTAGTATCAAGGAAATCGAGACACACACCGACAACATGGCAACGTTTATTGTCTTGTTGGAAAGTGAAGTTATGTAGGTGCACAGATGGAACACGGTAGGCTGAAGAATAGTAGCGGTTTGCTATCAGAGTGCCGTCGATAATAATTAATCAGTGGCGTTTTGTGTCCATGACAGATAACGCCCCAAACCATGACTCCACCTCTGCCAAATCTATCACGCTCCAGGACCAGCACACACGAGACGTGACGTTCACCAGGACAGCGGTAGACTCGAATACGTTTGTCCGACCTATACAATAGGTATCGCGACTCATCTGTAAATAATCTCTGCCTCCATTGTTGCTGAGTGAATACTCGCAGCCTGTGTGCAGTCAACCATGCCATTCTTGCCTGGCGTCTGGGTGCTGTGAGTGGCATACCTACGTAAGGGCGGCGTGCATTTAACTTATCATCACGGAGTATATTGCTATTACAGTATGTGAACTGATTATCTTGTTATGTATCCCCATGGTGTTTGTAGCTAGCAGTTTCTACAGGATTTAGGAATCGGTTACGTAAGTGGCAAAGTCTGACATACCGGTCCTGTTGACGTGTTGTTACCCTCGGGCGTCCACTTCGAGCGCGGTCGTTGGTGGTACCAATCGTTCGTAGACGTTGGTTTAGTCGACCGGTGGTAAATCGATGAAATCTGAAGTAACGAGCAATGTTGTTTTGGGATACTCCTCGTAACAACATTGTCACCGTTTCCTGACATTGAGTTTGATATAAACGGCCCATTGACACAAATTATATACTGAGATAAAACAACATGACAGTTGATGGACTGGCGTTCTGCAGTAGATTCAACAACAATCCGTAAAATATTTGCGGTGACATACGAATTTGCACGTGCAGCCATTGAATTTAACATTTGACGTTTCGGGGTGCGGTTGATGGACAAAACCGGACTAACTGGTATGGCATTTTGTAACGGTCAAAGTTGTCAACTCGATGAGAAAACGGGTATATTAATTTATGGACTCGTTTTCACCGTATGCATACTTGTAAATGTTGCGTTTCTTGTTTTGCGTAATATATATACAGAACAGTGTACTGTTCTTCCTATTACATCGTATTTACTGAATTCTCAAACCTTTTAACAACGGGTCAACAAACCCTTCAGATATCAGACTTTGTATATATACATTTTATGAAAACAAAGTATAGCACGCTGTAGCCTGATGTCTCCCCATCATGTTGCACCAAATATTATTCATATTCATGTTTGTCATATTATTAGTGTTAAGTGTCAAATGCAATAAGAGGTAAAACTGGGCGATGTCGGGTACACAGTAAGATGGCCGACATGGCAACTCCATGCACTGTGTATGATATAGTATGAAGAGCATGTTCACATGTATGTTATGCATATATCCAATAACGTTTATGAAACAATTATGCATGTATCATTGGATGAGCAGGGGCCCCACGGGTCCTTAAAGTAAAACCTGTTCCGTTCTCTTGCCCGAAATCCGGAAACTGGTCAATTTTGAAGTGTGGTCTTCTTCCCGATTTTCTGCCAGTACATCCTCTGCTACCCTGGTCATAAACAGGATATTACTTTGTGATTATTTCATATATTTATTAAACGAGTTTACTGATTTGATAGGAAACAAAGCCATGCCGAGTAACTATTATTATGAAATTAGTCACAAATATTGGATTATGCCTGTTTCATACATGGAATATGTATTGGTCTCAATCGCATATTTATGACACTGAACTAAGTGTATTATGATTTTAGCATACGCCGCGCCTATTGTATGTAATAGTAATTATCAGGGTATGGGATTACGTGGTCTCTTGTTTACACTGGATTAATGGCGGCGCCCATAAAGTCTCAGGTAAATCTTATTGTTCATCATTGTTCTTCCTTTTACAGGTACATGACCATTCAGTATGCACAACATGTTCTTTATATTAGATACATCATCTGATACATTTTCTGGCAATAAACAGTCATTCACCATTACCGCACGTATTACTTGGCATTAGTATACATTTTATATCAGACGAAAATTTCCACACTGATATCAGGGGCGATAACCGTGTTTTCTTAAAATGTTAACGGACATTACTATTTGTTCTCGGTATTTATTGTTTGATGTGCAATGATCATACTTTATAATATGTCGAAAATAGTATTGTTCAGGTGACGCATTTAAATAGTATAAATAATTAAAAAAATATCATGCCTCAGTTGCATATGAAAATAGCCTGATACCACTATTCAGTCACTATCAGTAAAATCAATATTACTGATTTTTTATCTGTAAAGCGGGCACTCGTAATTTTTGTCGCACCTGCTTTAGCAGAAGTTGCGACTATAGTCGCCGCTTTTTCCGTCGTCGTCCGCGTCGGCGTCGTCATCGCCGTAGTCGTCGTCGTCGTCGTCGTCCGAAATGTCAAAAAGTTTATACAAGCTTCGTCATCATGGTATAATTACTTGACGGATTGCTTCACTATTTGGACACTTGATACATGTGGGCATTTGGAACACACGCATGCCGCCATTAACATGACCTTGACCTTTTTTATCTTCACATGTTTGCGGAAACACTTAGCCATTTTGGCGTCGAAAGGTGTGTTCATGTTTCTTCACCATCGTATAACATTAATGTTACTTGATGGATTGCGTTAATGTTTGGACGCTTGATACATTGGGAACAGTTGGAACACACTCATGTCCCCATTAACATGACCTTGACCTATTGTACCTTCACATTTTTGCGGAAACACTTAGCCGTTTTGTACAAGTTTCATTATCATCGTATAACATTAATATTACTTGATGTGTTGCTTCAATAGTTGGACAGTTGATACATGTAAGCATTTGGGACACAATCATGCCGCGGTTAGTATGTCACATGGTTGAGGAAACACATGGCTATTTTCTATTTGAAAAACAAATTCCTTCAACCTTGACCTTTTTCGTGTTTTATACAGCCCATGGTTTTATTGCTTATATTTAGACTGCATTTTCGGATGTTTTCAAGAATGAAAATAACAAAATATGGCGTTAAATTTAATAATAATCCTGGTTTACGTCATTTTGTCGCAATTCCTGGAACAACGATGTTGCCGGTCAATAGCGTGCAGTCATTGACAACCTCGTGGAAATTAATGACGTCAAACGAACTTTAACCAATCAACAACATCGCGCGACGTCACGTGGGTCTAGTGTATGGTATTTGGATGTAAACGCAGTACGTCGAATGCGTGGCGTTTGCATTATGAATGTATAGAAGGTGTAAATATTGGGGTGTACAATACATTTGGTCTGTTTAAAGTTTGCGACGAGTCTTTCGGACTCAACACACTTTAAACAGACGAAACGTATTGTTACCCCAGTAAACGCAACAGCCCATGATTTTATTCCGTAAATACGTGGCAGGATTTTCAAATAACACGGTGAATATGTGTATTTGTGCATATTAGTGATCACATGACCTGCATGTGTACAAGGGCCCATTACTGCAGTACCGGTATATACACGGGATGTAAATAATAACAAACGAGGGTCGATGCAAACGTAATTGTATTTCAGACTACGACACATGCCTGCTCTATTCTGTTTTATTGTATCGCACTGTTATCGCCGATGCGAATGTTCGTGTGACATTTTCGTCTGAACAATATTTTATTACATATGTTTCGAGTTTTTGTAGCATGTGACAAATTCGTTTTTTATTACAATCGGGGTAGTGATGCAAAACTTAACCATTACAAATTTGTGACAAAATTCGTTCGATTTATGTGATATATTCGTACGTGTGAGGAATTCGTTTCTGTGACATATAAGATTCAACAGAGCTGGCTCGTAACGAGCCGTCCCATCAGGATCCACACTTTTCGCAAGTAATTATAATTTTTAGAAAAAAAAACCCACCAATTTTCGTAAATGGACTAGTCTGAAAATCGTTTTGTAACTATTGAACTGGTCGGAAAATGAATATGTGAAAATCCATTTTGGTTATATACCGCCTGTTGTATGTAAGTAGTATTGATTTAGTTAAAATAAATACTACTTACATACAACAGTAGTAATATAATAATATGTATTATGCTAGGTACAATTCGTGGGTGATACAGAACATATTTGGTTGGTGCGGCCATATTATTCGCCACGCCTTTGGGCTCTGCTGTGACGTGTTTCGTGTCTCTATTGGATATACGTCCTGCCTCCTCCAAAGAATGTGGCCTTTTGGCCTGGTACCAGCTGGATATGGCTCTTCAAGGTTTGATATACTCATTTATCAGGTAACTCACTATAGGTTAGACACCATCAAATAGTTTTGCTATATAATTTAACCGAATGCCATCCAATAAGGCCAGTCTCTCCTACTTTCACTATTCGTATGGATGCTGTGGGACCCACTTGTACATGACCTGCAGCCAGTCTGTACTGGTTCTGTATGAACTAAACAATAGGTTCACTTACTCCTAAGAAAGAAAAATCCAACCTTGTCATATCCTCCAATATTGTGTACATTTTTTGGCCACGGAAACTCCGTTTACATCAAGTGACCAACAGGTTCAGTGTTTTCTTTTAAATGCTACAAATATGCTGAAAACTGGTGTTAAAGGCACCCCAAAATGTTCCTCAAGTGAAACTGGGTAGTAATGGATCAAGATTTGCAAGCAAACGGTGTCTGTGACCTCAGAACACCCGCACTATTTTTTATACCGGACTACTTTTGCATAGACCCTGGGCGATTTCGCACCACTTGGTGTCTTCTAACCTATAAGTGTACCAGTCCCACTACAAATCATTCTACAATATTCACTATTCAAAACTAGCTTCTATTCCTGGATACAGTACCAAGTTTGGAGCAAATATCTCAAATGGTTGTCACACAGCAGCTGTGTAACTCCACCATGTGACTGTCCACATTCCGCCTTAAATTGAGCTACTACAGAACTATGGAAAATTTTAATAGATGATGAATTAAAAGCGCAAATCTCCATAAAATCACATAACATTACCCTAAATAGTGTTATAGCTAACCATTCTACATATAAATACTCATCACTGAAACTATACCAACACTCTGGAATGGTCGACAGACAAAAGGGTACTGGCTTGGAACGGTCAGGCAAGAAATTTGCTTTATGACACAGGAGGAAAGGAAAAACAATGTTTTCTGAGTACTAGTGTATTGGTACTATACCGATATGCGAAAATAATACACGTACGCCTAATTTTGGCAAATTTTGGAACAGCGTCGCGATGTCGCGCCACTTTCCCGAACTTCTTAATTGTCCACCAGGAAGCCAATATCAATGAAAAAAACTAAATAAAAAAACTATGATGACTGTTTTGGTGTATATTACTGTCACATTCCAAGCCCAATCACCTACAGGTAATTTACATACACTGGTTTATTATATTTGACAAATAAAGCTGAGAAATCAAGATTTTAGAAGATTTTGAAGCCGATAACTGTCCGTCTGCGATACAAAAATAACAAATGTGTTGCATCGCGGTGTCTGCTCGATTACTCTTGTCGCAGTAACTTTAAATTATGTTCCCAGAGACATAGCTACAAGAAACATAAACTTCCAACTTCAAATTCTACAAAAAGAACATATCTCACATATGGCCTAGGCACACCTTATAGGTTAGACACCACCAAATAGTTTTACTATATAATTTAGCCGAATGCCATCCAATAAGGCCAGTCTCTCCTACTTTCACTATTCGTATGGATGCTGTGGGACCCACTTGTACATGACCTGCAGCCAGTCTGTACTGGTTCTGTATGAACTAAACAATAGGTTCACTTACTCCTAAGAAAAAAAAAATCCAACCTTGTCATATCCTCCAATATTGTGTACATTTTATGGCCACGGAAACTCCGTTTACATCAAGTGACCAACTGGTTCAGTGTTTTCTTTTAAATGCTACAAATATGCTGAAAACTGGTGTTAAAGGCACCCCAAAATGTTCCTCAAGTGAAACTGGGTAGTAATGGATCAAGATTTGCAAGCAAACGGTGTCTGTGACCTCAAAACACCCGCACTATTTTTTACACCGGACTACTTTTGCTTAGACCCTGGGCGATTTCGCACCATTTGATGTCTTCTAACCTATACTTTAACCCTTCAATCCTAAGTAACTGGAATGGACTGTGATTAGCAAATTTTCCGACCAATCCAGTCGTCACAAAATGATTTTCAGATTTGTCCATTTATAAAAAGGGGGTGTTTTTGTAATAAAAAAAATATAAAAATTGCTTGCAAAAACTGCAGATCCTGATGGGACGGCTCGTTACGAGCCGGTTCACCTGAGTCTGTACTATTACAAACCTCGCTATAGCGGGCGGGCGTTCGTGTTCAAGTGGTTAAATAGAGGATGCATTGTATGCATTAAAGATGTACTGGTCATCTATCATGCTTTCTGCAGCGGCCTAATTTGCATATTTATTACACAAAGGCTTTTGTTTTTTTTATTGTTTGTTTTACAAACCCGCCGCCGAAAATTTAGCGTGAAAAAGAAATGTGATTTTTTTTTTGTCATTTTTTTTTTTATGAATAAATGTGTTATTTTCACTTTTCAATACATTATGTGCACTGTAATGCAATTGAATATAATATTATCTAATTATACTACACAAGTTACATACAAACTGTATTAGAAAGTAGTGTTGAGAAGAGCTTAAAGTTAGGGGAGATAATCATGAGAAAAAGAAGGAAAGAAATATTTCCATTTGTGTTCCTATCAAATAGACCTGTTTAACTGAATATTAAACCTGACCCACTTGATAATGTGTTGTTCTTGTTTATCTTTCAAGTTTTTATGTGGCTATTTTCTGTTATATCTAATTTCTGTTCTTCATGTATTTATGAATGATTCAAACATTATATCACGTTTTTCATATTTACATTTCAATATGAAATATTTTCCTAGAGTAACGATGAAATTAAGTTGTGCCAAAAGTGCAATATCATTTATTCATATAGAAATGTTTTAACGTTCATTCATTATGCATGTTATAACCAAATTATCATTTAGGTAAGTTCTTGGCCGAGACCAAAATGGGTACATTCCCAGAATAAGTGTGTTATACTTTCAAATTACATAGATCAAAAATCACAAAGGCTACTACTTACTATATTAAAGCGATAAAGTAATTTATTTATTGCGAGAATTCGCATCGGGTATTTGTATTGGACGATGTGTAATGTGGAATCTATAGTGCAATTGAAACTTAATGTGTAAATGTGTTGCCAACACAGAGTAACACCTTAAAACTTTCTTGTCCATTTTTGTTGAAATTTTATTTCTTCAACATTTTTCCTGTGGCAACGATTCTGATGTGGTGCCAAAACATGATGAAGTGTTGATGATATATAGCGCACCAAAGACAATGTCTTCTGTGTGTTATGGTTGCACTAAACGTTCTTTACAAAATTCAAAAACTTTCATTAAGAATCAAGTACTGGGTATTTCTTAAATTCGCATGCTCTCGATTTGTATTTACGTTCACAGTAACCAATTCTTCTTCAAAACAACAGGTTTACAGATTACAGCAAACTGTACAATAATGGATAAATAGTTTCGCATTTCCTGCGCTGTGTTTCATAAAAATCATCATTCCATTTGTATTAAAGATATTGAAGGAAAAATTTACTGTAAACATATCCAAAATCATAACATCACACCGTTCGGAAACCACGTGATCCCACACCCTGTACTATATTGTTTAGAAGCTATTGTTACACATGTAAGTGTTGTATTCATTGTACAATGTCGTATTAATTAATGTTTAAAATAACGTAAGACTACATATAATTTATGCAAAGATATAGATGTACAAACATATATTTTTCTAATTAATAAAAGTATGTGTTATTGTTCTTCATACAGTTTTATTTTATTTTGTTCCTTTCTTCTACGGCACTTCAGAGATTTGTCGTTCTTAAAACAAACAATTAAAAAATAAGGCCTAGTGTAGTATGATTTGTATTACACTGTGAAAAAACATTTGACGTAATACATGAATACACGCTAAACTATTCCAAATTGTCATATATTGCATGGACAAAATACGCATATATGGCTGTGACTGATCCAGCTACATGACTGTACTACTTGATCAGGAGCTACACTGGTCAAAACTTCCATAAGCCCAATTTCGTCATTCACAGCCACATATCAGGGTTACAGTTACTTTTGGTGAGGTTCCATGTGTCAAACGAATACTGTCAGTGTCAGCATATTTTCAACATATTCAACGAATGCCATGTTGTATATACACATAGCCTGGTCTAAAGCGTTACCTGACAAATATCATACACTGTTAAGCCCCAGTCATACACTACGAATGGCCACGGATGCCCCCGGAGAGTCCGGGATTCTTCACCGGGGCTGTCCGGGAGCTGATCAACCATTTTGCGAGGAACACGGTGCCAATACGATTCTACTACGGTGAGACTACGGATAATGTATAACTACTGATGACTACGGTGGACCGGGTGTAGACCGTAGTAGGTCCGTAGTATATCCGGGAAACATGCCGGATTCAGCACGTTGTCACTACGGATGATCAATGTTAATCCCGGACGGCCCGGCGGCGCTACGGACGCACTACGGTCGTCCCGGTGCCACTACAGTATTGCTACGGACGGCCCCGGACGGTCATGTGGTATCCCGGCGATGGCTATATATTCGGATGAACTCGGGCTGTAGCTCATAGGTGGCCGGATTAGAACAGAATGTAGAGCGTCGGACTGCGGATCGGGAGACCCTGGGTTCGATTCCCACCTCGACCTGCTACGAATGGCCGATTCGGTGTGTCCTTGGGCAAGACAACTTCGTGCTAGCCTAGTCCTATCGGATGGGGATTTAAATAGTCGGTCCCGACATGCAAGGTCATCGAGCCAGTGCCGTCATTAAATCAAAGCATTTAGATTTGCTGTATCTCATAACTGCTGCAGATCTCAGACGAACAACCTCTGAGGAAGATGAAAATCGTCCCTGCTGTTACTTATGTGGTCAGCCTTCTACACAAGGCTGACACTCCGGAGCCTTCTGAAACGGAGGAGCCCGAGGCCAGGTTTCCCTCACCACCCTCAGATGCTTAACTGCGCCATGACGTGACACCTCCGATGTCTACGAGCGAACTGAATTTCTAGCAGATTTCGCTCGTGTATATACCCGCACCGTGACACGCCGGGACCATCACTGAACATCATCGACGACGCCGTGACCGCCGTAGTACCGCCGTAATATCACCGTAGAACAACCGTAGTACCACCCTGATACACCGCGACCCAACGTGATTAGTTTATCCTTGGTGACATCTTGACAATCCTTGGTCGACGTACTGACACCTTGATGGAATCTTAGTGGATCCGGCATGCACCGTACGACCACCAACAAGCGCCAAGGACCGCCGTAGTAGATCCGGGGTCTCCGTCGTGATATCGTACTATCACCGAGACAGATCGTGTTGTCACCTTCTTCCAAAAAACACTCCCGGTCCACCCCGGATCGCCACGGAAGTACTACGATTGTACTACAGACCCATCACGGCAACCCCGTTACTACTACTGATTCACTACGGTAAGATCATCCCTGTTGTATGGAGACAAGATAGGTTTAGATATACATGTGTTTAATACAAGCACCGATCACAGAATTAGACATGCAATATCAAATTTGCTCTAGCAGGGTGAGACAGGACATGGCTGTCAACATGTGTCACTTGCATCTAATTGGAGTCGGCAGGGTACATTATAAAACCTGACTTACTATTATATAACATCTCCCTTTTAAAGAATATTTATCCCACAATAGTGGGCCAGTGTTTTTAATCACCAGTTGCCATAGTATATTTCAATTACCTCCCACATCTGTGGTTGAAAATATAGTGTTGTTATGTCATGGCTAATCTAGAGGGTGGCTTTGATAGGCGACCAGACCTCGTGACATAAAATGCATTGTGTTTGTCAGGCACGTGGGATACAGTTTGTCTTTGTTCATGCCTGTTCTCATTACCGCATTCTTTGTGAACCTGCGATTCTGGCATTTGCACGACAAATCTCCTGTTTCTCCTATTCATGTCATCACTTGTTTCCACATGTCATCACTTGTTTCCACATTGTTTCCACATTGTTTCCACATTCCAGACTTTATTTTACCTGTCTTATTTTGATCCTTAGCCCATACTTTATCCCCCTCGTGGAGGATTGGCATATTACGGGCGCGGTGGCGCGAGTCGTAATATGTCTTGTTTCATCTGGCTCTTTTTCTGAAAATGCTGCACAGTTTTGAGATTGGGCCTTTCAGGATTTAGTGCTTTATGTACTCCCCATAAGCAATTCAGCTGGACTGTAACCATTGTGTAATGGGGTTGTCTTATATGCACGCAGTGCCATGTATGGGTCATCTGCTTTTTTCAGCATGCTTTTAATAGTTTGGACTGACCGTTCCGCGAGTCCATTACTTTGCGGATATCTCGGACTGCTGGTTACATGGTTAAACCCGTATGATGCAGCAAATCTCTTGAATTCTGCTGTATTATAGCATGGCCCGTTATCACTGACAAGGGTGTCCACTAACCCGTGTCTCGCCATGATTGATTTCAAGTGAGTGATAACCGCGTTTGTGCCTAAACTGCTCAGTTTGGCAATCTCAATATATCTGGAAAAATAGTCAACCACCAGCAAGTATAACTGACCATTTAGCTCAAATAAATCGGATGCTACCCTTTGGAAATGCCTACTTGGGAATCGGATAATAACAAGGGCTCAGCATGATCGCTCGTGTTTTCAATGCATTTCTGGCAAGATTTGACTACATTTTCCAGCGCGGTACTCAGACCTACCCACCAAATATATATGTGTGCCCTTTTTCTGCACTCGGTAATATCTTCGTGGCCATTATGAATTATGTCAAGCATTTCAGCTTGCATGACCTTGGGAATGATCAAACGGACACCTTTCAACAGTAGTCCTTGTTCAACAGTAATTTCTCCCCTGTGTGACCAGTATGGTTTCATAGTTTCATTTAGGGCAGATTTCTCAGGCCAACCTTTGCTACAGTATGTCATGAGATTACTGCAGACCTCGTCATTCTCATAATGGGACTTGATTTGTTCCAGGCGACTTGACGAGGCTGGTAAACCCCGAATTACTGTGTCTACAAAAGCTTCTGGCTCTAAATTTAGCTCATGATCTGAGTCACACGGTCCAGACAGAGGTGCTCTGGATAAACAGTCAGTTGTAACAAGTTTACTACCTGCTGTATAGCTGATTGACAACTGATATCTCATGAGCCGTATCCGAAACCTCTGTATTCTGGGAGGTAACTTTGTCAAATATGATGTACTCAGTAGAGGAACCAATGGTTTATGGTCTGTCTCCATACTGAAGTGGACTCCTATAAGAAAATTTGCAAATTTCTCACAGGTCCATGTTAAAATTAAACATTCCTGGTCTATCTGTGCATACCTCTGCTCGGTTTCTGACAGCGACCGAGATGCATATGCGACTGGCTTCCATGTATCCCCGTGTTTTTGGCGTAAAACACCTTCCATACCAAATAAGGAGCAATCCGCCAAAACCAAGATTTCTTTCTTGGGATCATACTGAACTAGAATTGCTGGCGAACTCAACTCAGCTTTAATTCTAGTGAAAGCCATCTCTCGTGCTGGGACCCAAGCCCATGCATTTTTGACCTTAAAAAGGTCACGCAGTGGCTTAGTCAGTTCTGCCATCTTTGGCGATAATTTAGCCAACTGATTTATCATGCCTAAGAACCTGCGGATATCAGAAACATTTTCTGGTTTTGGCATATCCACAATGGCTTTGATATTGGACGGATCAGCCTCAATTGTATCTTGGCCTAAAATTTGGCCTAGAAATCGGACATAGGATTTACAGAACTCACACTTTTCATCATTGAGCGTGATACCAGCTTTCTCTATGACCTTTAACACCATGAGAAGCCTTGTGTCGTATTCTTGCTTTGTTTCCCCAAAGACAAGAACATCGTCCATTTGACAAACTACTCCTGAAAATCCCTCGAGCAACTCCGACATTTTCTTTTGGTATAATTCGGGTGCTGAGGAAATTCCAAATGGAAGTCTGTTAAAACAGAAACGACCGTACGGAGTTATGAACGTAGTCAAATTGCGGGACTCTTTTGCAAGATTTATTTGCCAGAACCCACTAGATGCATCGATCTTTGAGTAATAGCGACCAACAGCTAACTTGGAAAGTGTCTCGTCGACCAATGGTAAAATATATCGCTCGCGTTTGACAGACTCATTCAATTTCGTCAAGTCAACACATTTTCTAATTTGACCATTATACTTTGGAGCAATTACCATTGGAGAGCACCATTCAATAAGTTCAGTTACTTTTGAAATGGCCCCTCGTTGCTGCATGCGCTCGAGCTCAGCCTTGTCATTGTCCATAAGGGGAATAGGGAGTCTGCGTGGGGTGGATACAGAATAGGTTTGGGCATCTTTGTCAAAAGTATTCTTATGTTTACCTCTTTGATTATCCCTAGTGATGGAATCGCAGATAGACCAAGAAGTGCACCTCTGAGACCTTGTACCACATACATATCCGAAACACACATTACACTGTTTGATTCCAACAAACACTCAAATTTCCCAAGTACATTCAGTTTTGCCCCACTCAGTTCTCTACTAGTTTTTACCAGTGTAATTCCCTTAAGTGAATGAAACTGTTTGTCCGATATCACGGTTACGTCGGCACCTGAATCGACTTTCACGTTCTGTTCATTCACACGTATGTTTTTCATCCACGGCTTACACGGTTGTGCAACCTTGATAGTTCCAAGAAAATCGCCCTCTGTCGATATATATTTCTGCATCGCCTGGACATCTGTCTGGATACCCGAACGTTCCGCGTCGATACCCGACTGTGCTTCATGGACACTCGACCGCTCTGTCTGGACATCTGACCACCCCGTTTGGACATCCGAACGCCCCGTCTGGATAACCGATTGCCCCGTCTGGATAACCGACTGCGCTGTCTTGACTACTTGAATTCTAGTCAGGCATTTTTGTTGAAAATATCCCTCCCGGTTGCATCTGAAGCACCGGACATCTCTGGCTGGACATTTGTCTTTTGAGTGTCCCAATTTATGACTGTGACTGCCACGACTTGTGATTCTTATATCCGTGTTGTTTCACATTGTCCGTATATAAGCCTTCTTTCTTTCCATGAACTGTAGACTGTTGAGACTTGATCATTTCCCGCTGTCTTGCTTCTGTTACAGCTTTTTCAAGTGTCAAACCCGCGTCTAATTAGGGATGTTCGGACAATATGTGGTCTTTTAATCCCACGACAATTCTGTCTTGAATCATCTCATAATGGAGTGCTCCGAACTAGCATGTTTCCGCCAGGGTGCGTAGTGTGGTTATAAACGAGTCTACACTTTCGCCATCAAACTGTACACGCTGGTTGAATTTGGCACGCTCGAATATAACGTTGCATTTTGGAACAAAATACGCATTTAATATATTTATGACTGTCCCAATTATTGTGCTCATCATCGGTTAACCCAAATGACACAATAATATCCTCAGATTCACTTCCCATTTTGAATACAGTAATGTATTAATTTGAGTTTCCTGGGATTTTTCTGCTAAACCTGACCCAGAGCGGAACCGTTTACAACGTTTCATCCACTTCTCCCATGACTCCGGCTTTCCAAAGTCAAATGTGTCTGGACTTGCAAAACTAAATGCTGCCATGGTTATCCTAATAATAGCAACTACTGTCACTAGTATAAAATTCAAATATTTAAATTCCTTAGTTTACCGCTGCCACCATGTTATATTGTATGGAGACAAGATAGGTTTAGATATACACGTGTTTAATACAAGCACCCATAATATAATGAGACATGCAGTATCAAATTTGCTCTAGCAGGGTGAAACAGGACATGGCTGTCAACATGTGTCAATTACATCTAATTGGAGTCTGCTGGGTACATTATAAAACCTGACTTACTATTATATAACAGTGGCCATGGATGTTTTGAACAGTTCCAAACCTCCGGGGCGACCTACTGAGCGTCACGGATCACCACGGTTCGTCAATGTATCACTACGGTCAGTAAACGGACTGACCAAGGTTCTCCACGGATCGACATGGACCGAGTTCCGGGGTGGTCCGGGACCATCTTCAGTCCTGTTGTGACTGGGGCTGTAGTGTACTTTGTTTAATATCAAGTGTATCAGGTTCGGTTCGGTAACGGCAGGAATTCCTCTGCGGGTCTCGGAAATCATTCGCTTTCCATGTATGGCCTTATAAAATTGATACCAAGCCGAATTAGCCTGATAATATTCTCTATTTATAACATTAAATTTCCGATCATTATAATTGTTGCAAGTTTATTTGTGGATGTGACTTATGATAAGTGTGTCACTGTTTGCAAACAACGCTATTGAGGTGTATAGTGTTTAAAGGTTTAAAACTTCGCATTAGCCTAATGCAATACTGTGTAAAAGACACCGTTTGTCAGACATAATGTCTCAGATTTGAATATGTTTGATTGTCAACGTCTGATGCTCCGTGTTAGCCGTCCTCCATCGCCCTCCACCCTCACGTCCACATTCATCTGGGAGGGTGGGGTGATTGATATGAGCAGTATAGCGCCACCATTGTCATCAGATTGGGAATTACAATATGAGCTGCATGTTCCCGTCATTGTCTGTTATCCACCAGGGAATAACAACGGCAATATATCAAATCGATCTACAGTCCAACATGTGCTAAAGACCACCTCCGAATAGCAATTACCTGACCGTCTATAACAGCGACGATTTGTTTTTCAATTACTACATAAATGAACATGCGAACAAATATCACCTGTGAACAAAGACCAAATTTGTCTCTTCTCATGACTGGCCTTTATTCACAGGTTTTACTGTACATGTGTTTCCTTATCACTTCACGAATGCATATCTATATTCCGACGCCATATTTGAATGGTCGTATTACAGGCACAGACATTTTTGGAACCTCATTTGTTGCAGTTCTGGCGGAACACGTACACATGCAACTGGACAACAGGTAACAATAATAGGTTGCTGTGACTGGAGACATGGCGCTTGACCAGTGTAGCTCCTGATCAAACTGCACACTCCTGGGGGCCGCTGCACTAAACTTCGTACGACTAACATATGTAAACTAATGATAGTCTGTACATTTCACATTAATAATGTTTTCTTGTAAATGAGTATTGGATTTACATTTATTGAGCATAAGCTGCATGTGCAACTTATACTAAATAAATGTAAATCCATCAATTGAAATTTCCAGACGATCCGAAATTTGCACTTACGAACATTTTAGTCGTACGAACTTTAGTGAAACAGGCCCCTGTAGCCTAGTAACGATCTGTATTGCTTGTTAGAACCATGACGGTTATTTCATTGACGGAATGGCTAATAGTGCAGATCCTGATCAGACTATGTGGCTACACTGGTCACAAAACCATACCCTCCATTTCTCCATGCACAGTCATATATATAGAGGATCTTACATGAGTGATGATTTAATATGATATATATTAAACGAGTTTACTTATTTCATAAGAAACGAGGCTATGCCGTTTAATAAATCTCATATTAAATCAACACAAATGTTTGTTTCTATTTATTGCATAATCACATCACCATACATTGAAGCTGTACTGCATGTTTACTATAACACAGAGATGTAGCTGAAGAAATCAAATGCATCCTACATACGTTTACGTCTGGTTTACCTTATTTGATTAAATGTTTGGAAATTCATCATAATTATGTTTATTATGAATACCATTTATGTCCGCATTCTTGCGGTTTTTGTCGAGCCCGCTTGCGGAAAGCGGGACATAATGATCACAATTACGTCCGGGTGTCCGTCCGTCCGTCCGTCCGTCCGAAATCTGCGTTAACGTTTTTAAATACCTTATATCTCTGTAGTCCTAAGTCACATTGACTTAAAACATCATATACTTATTAGTCATGATCCATATATCATGCTGTATTCCACTCATGCGGCCCCTGTGCCCAAGTTCAAGGTCAAATGACTTAGAAGTTTGCCTTCCGAAATCTGCGTTAAAGTTTTTAAATACCTTATATCTCTGCAGTCCTAAGTCACATTTACTTGAAACTTCATATGCTTATTAGTCATGATCCATATATTCTTGCTGTATCCCACTCATGCGGCCCCTGTGTCCAAGGTGAAGGTCAAATGACTTCGAAGTTTGCGTTCCGGAATCTGCGTTAAATACTTATATACTTTATATCTCTGCAGTCATAAGTCACATTGACTTGAAACTTCATATACTTATTAGTCATCATCCATATAGTCATGATGTATCCTACTCATGCGGCCCTGTGCCCAAGGTCAAGGTCAAATGACATAGAAGTTTGCGTTCCGAAATCTGCGTTAAAGTTTTTAAATACCTTATATCTCTGCAGTCCTAAGTCACATTGACTTGAATCTTCATATGCTTATTAGTCATGATCCATATATTCATTCTGTGTCCCACACATGCGGCCCCTGTGCCCATTGTCAAGGTCAAATGACGAGAAGTTTGCATTAAAGTTTCTGTCAAAATTTGCGTTAAACTTTTTAGATACCTACTATCTCTGTAACCGTAAGACAAATTTGCTTGAAACTTTGTATGCTTATTGGGCATCAAACTTCAAATAAATACACTCTGAGACCATCAAATGCCTCGGCGGGCTCGACATGCGGGCCCCGGCCATCGGATCATATATGCACAGCAAACGTTTACCCACGACTGGACATGGTCGAACGTTATTGTTACATTTCCGTCGGAAATATCATGCACGTTGAGCAGTTATGCAGTACTTTCGGTACTTTGATAATCTGCTACATTCAAACAGCTGATTTACGCATATATATTCTGGGGCCACAGTAACGTCGCGTGAAGCAGCCGCATCAACTTCAATATTTCAGTGCGACCGTTGTAAACTCGTCTGGTGACGTAATGGCGCGTTCTAGTAACCATGGTAACGTTTGCATTACGTAGTTTTTGGCTTGGCCTCGGAATGAACATTGTCTACAGCCATAGTCAAACAACGCGCTATACGTTTGAACACGGCTGTGAGCGGTGTCAAACAACGACAGTCATGTAACAAAATGAGTTTATTTATCACATGAAATCCTTGTTATGCCGTATTTTAGACCTTTTCATAAATGTGATATGACACACGTGTAATAACACCTGAAGCGAATTTGATTGGCTGACCGCATCACCCTAATTACATATTCGTATTATGCGTTAACGTTCTTTCAAATGAATAAAATAGAGATGTTCCAAATGACGTCCGTAATGGCGAGACAAAGCAATGATGTTTTGACGTTGACGTCAGCGTCATTGACTCATTAAAATTACTACAAGTGTTAGAATACGCCCGCGCTTGGTAAAAAGAAGTGTTTACAATGAACATGAATCTATTATATGGCACATTTATGATAATTATATTGTAAGGATTAAAACTATATTTCTCTGTGGAGATTGTCATCTAGATGCGGAAACAGTCAATGGGGTCTTCTCATTGAAGCATATCGGATAGCTCCAGGTTTTATGCTGTTGTGCCATAACTTGTATGTGACGTTGCATACATGTCATATCAACTGGAAACTCGTTAAGATCCTCTATTTATGATAGTGCAATATAAGTTATTATACTGTACGGCGGTAGCTACCAACCTCCTCAGATGTGTACTTGTATCCATACGTCATTGAATTTGAATTATGTGTCCTTGGTTATCTCGATACATCCTAGTATTACTATGGTTGGTCTAGATGGGTGACCAGTCGCTGCGGATTGGTATCAAGCACCAGCTCTTGATATATCTAGTAATTACCGGAGCCAAAGCCAAGCTGATGCCCTCTCGGCAGCGTTGCTCATTGCTTGGAGAACTGGAAGCAGTTGAGCAATCGGTCTTCTTCCGACAGTCGTCCATCTGTTGCGCATACTTCCCTGTATTGCGCTTATGAACCTATCCATAGGTTTCTTCCCAGGGCACTGTCAGCTCGATAGCAATCAGCTTCTTTCATTGATCATATCACTACATCAGTAGCCGATTTCATCACAATTGCAAAGTATACTTATCTAGCAAAGTATACTTTGAAGGAGTAATCATTTACTTTCCTCAAAATGCATTATATCATATAGAACTAACCACCATATATTTGATGATTAAAAGTATGCATAATTATTATACAAAATGGCTGTGATAATGTAATAAATTCAGTTCAATAAAAATTAATAAAGTTATCCTTAAATTGAAAATTTCTCCCTCAAAGTATACTTGCTAGGAAAGTATACTTTGCAATGTTGGTGAAATCGGCTACTGTTCTGATGTGGTGTGGACGATTTCAGGGAATATCATCTTCTCTCGAGATCATCCTTCATCTCCCGTCAGGCAATACAAGCAACCAGAGACGAGGCATCCTGCCTTGTATCTGGTGGTTTGATTTCTCTGATTGTTCTTTGACAAACGAGATGTATGTATGGCTTCCGCTGGGCGACGAGTGGTCGCTGCCTCCTCCTCTCCCTCGCTACTGTCTGTTTCATGAAACCTGCCCAAAGTTTACGGCTATATAAAAATGCAAACACAATATTTCTTTTAAACTTTAGAAAAATTTAAGAATGAGCCTTCTTTTTATTTCGTGGAATTTGTTCAAATAGTGATTTATTTACGAAATATTTACTTGTCTGTGGTATTTAAAGGTACATGCCCACTCGGTAGGCACAAAATGTTCTTTATAGAATTTAAATTAGTGTATAATTGTGTCACTATTCCACCAGTTCTAAAAATTACGAGTGCCCGCTATACAGATATAATCATTTAGTAATGTGTATTTTACTGACAGTTACGCGCGGTGGTATCAGGCTATTTTCAAATGCAAATGAGGCATTATATTTTTTAATTATTTATACTAATTAAATGCGTCACCTGAAAAAATAATATTTACCACAGATTATAAAGTATGATCATTGTACATCAAAAAATAAATACAGAGACTAAATAGTAATGTCCGTTAACATTTTAAGGAAACACGGTTATCGCCCCTGATGTCAGTGTGGACATTTCCGTCCGATATAAAATGTATAATAATGCCAATCAACACATGGGGTAATGGTGAATGAATGTTTATTTTGCCAGAATATGTCTCAGATGATGTCTGTGATATAGAGAACAGTTTGTGTCTACTGCGTGGGCAAGTATCTTTAACATGAGGGAAATGAGATTGTGCAGCTGGGGCAGGGGTCACAAACCGAAACAAATTGGAAAACGACTCCGAAACCTGGCTAGATAGCTTGGGAATCATCTAACTAAGAAAACAAGTTAGATTTGGACAAATCGGTCCACCATTTCTGAAATTAGAAAAATCTCCCCATGTTAAATTCCCATACACTGTATACATCGCAATAAAATCAATACTGGACCGTAATTTACGAAATATAAAGATGGCTCATTTTTAAATTTTGAAAAAATTTAATATTATTTTGCATTGTATATATTTGTGCAGATTTCGTTGGACAGACAGTAAGCCGTCTGATAGTTGACGCAAGACCCGATGAAGACGCCACCTGTAACGTACTTGTCCCAATGATGGATCCTCCGTCGGTTTCCATCTATGTACGACGTCGTGATTTTCGTTCCCGGGATTTCCTGTTGCTCCTCCATTACGTTTGAATAAAACAATTTCTTACATTTCAGCCAGTAGTTTACAGAGGTAAATTACACCACTCGGGAACAGTAGTTTACACCACTCTCGTGTTTATCATAAATGGAGAAATAACGTCAGTAACGTTGCAATGTCGGCCAATCAAATGCTGTTCTCAGACACACTCTCTGAATTGCGAGACATTCGCCTTCCCAACGACCAGCCTCTCCAGAAATTAATTCGCACACCTCTTGGCCATAGTTTACGCTTGATTCGCTTTGTTTTTATATCGTATCGTGTATGAAATGTAAGAAAACCTTTATTTAACCAGGTGAGCTGATTATCTTGAAATAATGCCCTCGTGACTGGGTCCTACCGCTAAACAAACTCGGTTCGCTATGCTCATTCGTTTGTTTTGCGCAAGGACCCAATCACTCGTGCATTATTTCACGATAATCAGCTGACCTGATTCAATGATATAAATTTAGAAGTCACTACTGGCTATAAAATCCTTGGACGAAAAATTAATGAAAATCTGCTTTGGAATGACCATTTTGACTTTGTCTCCTCGTACCTTTGGTTGCTATCAAAAATGAGCTATTTCCTCTCTGTAGAGCATAGATTTATATTTTACAAAGCTTATATACAGCCTCATTTCGACTACTGTTGTACTATCTGGTCTAATTGCAAATTGCAAAGGCGCGCATGTAAAATTATTCTTGGTACCGAGTTTTTCGATTTAGTGCTGACTGACCGGTTCCAATCCAGTACCTTTTTGTCTGTCGACCATTCCAGAGTGGCATACATGTTGGTATAATTTGAGTGATGAATCTTTATATGTAGAATGGTTAGCTATAACAAACACTATTTAGGGTATTGTTATGTGATTGTATGGACTTTTGTGCTATTAATCCATTAGCTATTAAAAGTCTCCATAGTTCTGTAGTAGCTCAATATAAGGCGGAATGTGGACAGTCACATGGTGGAGTTACACAGCTGCTGTGTGACACCCATTTGAGATATTGCTCCAAACTTGGTACTGTATCAAGGAATAGAACCTAGTTTTGAATAGTGAATATTGTAGAATGATTTGTAGTGAGACTGGTACACTTATATGTTAGACTATACCAAATGGCGCGAAATCGCCCAGGGGGTATGCATAAGTAGTCCGGTATAAAAAAAAATAGTGCGGGCGTTTTGAGGTCACAGACACAGTTTGCTTGCAAATCTAGATCCATTACTACCCAGTTTCACTTGAGGAACATTTCAGGGTGCTTTTAACACCAGTTTTCAGCATATTTGTAGCATTTATAAGACAACACAAAACATGTTGGTCTCGTGATGTAAACAGAGTTTCAGTGGCGAAAAAATGTAAACAATATTGGCGGATATGATGAGGTTCGATTTTTCTTTCTTAGGATTAAGTGAACCTATTGTTTAATTCATGCAGAACCAGTACATACTGGCTGTATGTCATGTACAAGTAGGTCCTACAGCATACATACGAATAGTGTAAGTAGGAGAGAATGGCCTTATTGGATGACATTCGGTTAAATTATATAGTAAAATTATTTGGTGTGGCCTAACCTCGACTAAACAGAGCCACCGGAAACCACGCACCATACCTGACACACCGATGCTGTCACGGTGTATTGGGGGATTATTATTTCCTGCGCTGTTGATTAGATCCAGCCGCTAATTGTTCGGCTCATTCTCTCCCAGGCACAAAGCGCAGGATAGAAATGTTGGTTTATTGTCCTCGGAGCGATGGTGTGGGTGTTTGGTCAATAATATTAATGTTGTTGTTTTCATACACGGTGAAACAAACGTTTGAATAGTATGGTGATGTAGCTGGGTGCCAGACATCACCATTGTGTGTGTCTTCATAACTATTTCGTTAATATGTCTTTATTATTTGAACATATAATGGATTGATGCTGTGAACATCAATTGTAATTGTTAGATTCTAAGTATAAGTTAGATCAGAAGAGTTTCGGGTGTGCGAGGCTATGAATACGTCCATGTGTTTTCAAATTGATTCATGTAGTACAACAACAATGGCAGATCTCTGATCTCGCGTGAATTGTCTAACATGTGACACACATATTTACGGTGTCGAGTGTCATATCTGTCAAAATACAAACAAAGGCGAACTTTATTTGTATACGAGTTTCTGATAGTTCTCAAAAGACATGTAAAGTGTACGAAGCCATGTACACTGACTATATTTATTTTCTGTAAATGTTATGTTCTGATTTTGGAATTAACCTTCTATGCATACACATGTATTATGGGATTTGACCCAGTCAACCGACTTAAAATGACTTTAACTGATGATACGCCATTAAACATTATTATATAAATACATAATAATTGTTAGTAATCTTGTGCAGCTAACATAGTTTCAGTACTTTCAGTACTTTGATTCTCTGAGGAGATTGTAAAACAGATGCGAAAATAGTCAATGGCGTCTGCTCACTGAAAAATATTGGATATGTCGAAATGTTCTGCTCGTTTCCCTTTGATTTGAGATTTATGATTTACATAAATAGAGGATCTCAAACTAGTTTCCATTTGATATGAGATTTATGAAAATTGTCCGCAATGTTATGCACCGAGCCTCTGACGTGACTCGTTTCATAAATATCATATGAAATGGAAACAAATGGCGTTATGTAAGGTATAACATTTTAAAATAACGTAATATATTGGACTGCTCCGTGATCACTGGCCCGCGCTAGAAAATGTGAATCTACGCTGGTCGCATACTGAATGCGTAAGGACTTAAACGTTAGAATTCTTCAAATACGACACAATTTTAGAGAAAATACGGTGGCAGCCACCAATAAATATGTACGTACTTAGACGTATGTATTTAGATATACATGTAATGTACATGTAATGTGAAAAAACAACAGGAAGAAATACATAAGACCATTGATGTTGTTTTATTTTTGAAGTACATATATCATAATATTCAATATCGTGGACATACGAACTATAATACATGTAACACAAACTATAGTAGTGTATACGCGGATATGTAAACTGATCTGGGGATATGCTGATAGCATACATAGTAAGATCCATTTTGTCAACAGGTGCCCACGTGTTTATATTACACAATATCCGAGTTGGTGACCCTCGTTTTTTGCGTACATGTCATTATTGTATTCACATGTTATCGTTGATGCAACTCTCACTTACTTCTATCATTTCTTTCTTTCTGTCAACATTTGGTGGAATCAAAATCGTGGACCGGCGACCAAGATGCATTGTGCTTGCTTTAAATAAATCAGATTTCTAATACTACTTTATGGAATTAAAACTAGGAAGCTTTAATGTTAAGGGTATGGGATCACAACACAAACGGCTACACCTTTTTCAATGGATAAAAGACAATGATTACGATATCGAAGCGCATTTCACAACAAGTGACAAAGCCCAGTGGGAAAAGGAATGGGGTAGTGATGGGTATTTTAGTGGGGAATATAACAATAAAGAAGGTATATGTATTTTAATAAAACCGGGGCTTGATTATAAAATGAAATATTATGAACAGGTCATGACCGGTAGAATTCAATCTCTTAAAATATGCATTTCTGAAAAAGAGTATACATTAATCAATATATATGGTCCAAACGAAAACAGTCTACGATTCTACCAAGATCTCGATACATATATAGAAACAGTAGAAGTAGGTACTTTAAAATATAATTTTAGATCCAGATTTAGACAAGAAAAATGGCATAAAAGACACAAATAAGAAAACAAGAGAGAAATTATTGTCAATAATTAATAAATATGAACTACATGATATCTGGAGAATTCTTAATCCTAATACAAGGAAATTCACATGGGATTCGAATACCAAACCACCAATATTCTGTCGTTTAGACTATTTTATAATATCTGAAAATGTAATTAACAGAGTAACAAAAAGTAAAATTACTACAGGGTTTAAGTCTGACCATTCGTTAGTATATTTTTTTTTACAAACTCAATCTAGTGAAATGGGTCCGGGATATTTTAAGTTAAATAATAGTCTACTTTTAAAAACAGAATACCAACAACTAATTAGACGAAGTATTTCTACCATTGCCGAAATGAACCAACATGCTAATCCAAATACACTTTGGGAGATAATTAAAGGAACAATAAGAAATGAAACGATAAAATTTGCGTCTACTGAAAAGAAAAAAAGATATAAAAATGGAAAATAAATTAATAGAGGAATAGATAAATTAGAAGCAGACTACTCAAAATATATCGGAAGATATTTTAGCAGAATTAAACACCAAAAAAGATATGTTACGGCATTTATATGAACAGAAAGTTAGAGGAATTATGTTAAGATCAAACGCCGAATGGATTGAGGGAGGGGAAAATACAAAATACTTTGCAAATTTAGAACGGAAACGGTCTGCAAATAAAACGATAACTAGATTAACGGTAAATGGTCAAAATATTACGAGCAATGGTGAAATATTAAATGAAGAAAAAGAATATTATAAAAAATTATATACGAAAAAATAAGCTGAAAATACAAATCACAATTTTGTTTTCAAATGATAATGGTGTAAACAGATTATCCGAAGAAAATAAAGAATTATGCGATGGCAACCTTTCAGAATACGAATGCAGTAACTCTTTCAAGGAAATGAAAAGCAATAAGAGCCCAGGCTCAGATGGTCTGACTGGAATTTTATAAAATATTTTGGAATGACATAAAAATATATTATATGGATTCTTTTATTTTTTCATTAGCAAATGGATCACTAAGTGAATTGCAAAAACAGGGTGTACTAATATTAATACCAAAAAAGGATAGCGATTTATATATACTTGGAGACCTATATCATTACTTATTGTGGATTACAAAATTGCATCAAAGGCCATAGCAAACAGAATTAAAAAGTTTTTACCAAATATAATAGATGATTCACAAACCGGATTTATTAAGGGAAGGTACATCGGAGAAAATATTAGAACTAATTATGAATTAATGGACCATTTGAATGAAAATTAATTACCGGGTTTATTTTTCTTCGCAGATTTTGCAAAGGCATTTGATACTGTTGAACATTCTTACCTCTTAAAAGTTATGAAACATTTAAATTTTGGCAACGATATTCTAAATTGGATTAAGCTTTTTTACTCTGATGCAAAAAGCTGTGTTACAAACAATGGTTATTTATCGGATTTATTTTCAATAAATGGAGGCGTACGTCAATGCTGTCCTTTATCACCTTACCTTTTTATTATCGCCATTGAACTAATAACCAAAACAATTATAAATGAAAAAGATATAATAGTGGTAAAAATGTATGATATAGAAATTACAAACACAATGTTTGCCGATGATGTAACTTTTATGACAGATGGTACAAGAAAATCATTTGAAAAGTTAATATACATAATAGATGAATTTAGTAAAATGTCTGGTCTCAACCTTAACACAAAAAAAACAACTGTAATGCGTGTTGGTGCCTTAAAAAATGAAGATCTGATTTTCTGTCCGGATAAGAAGTTCATTTGGACGTCTCTTAGTGCAAAAACGTTTGGAATTACGTTCTTAAATAATAATACAGATATCCACGAATATAATATCCTTCCTAAAATAGTAGAGTTTGAACAGTGTATTGATAAGTGGAAACATAGAAACTTAAGTTTACTTGGAAAAATTACAGTTATTAAAACGTTTCTGCACCAAAATTAATATATCCATTAACAGTTGTACACGACCCTCCAAACAACATGATCAAAATAATTAAAAACAAATTATTCGATTTTTTATGGGACAGCAAGCCTGATAAAATTAAAACAAATACAATCATCCAATCTTACGAAAAAGTGGTATTAAAAATGTTAGATATAGATAGTTTTATAACATCAATAAGAGCATCATGGGTAACACGAATATGTGACACATCAAACAGAGGTAAATGGAAACAACTTTATGGAAAAAAAATTGAAAGATATGGTGGAGTTTTTCTCTTTGAGTGTAACATAAAATCAGAAGATGTAAAACATATAGCGGAAGATAATAAGTTTTTGAATAATGTTTTAAAATTCTGGTCACATATTAACTATTCCTCCAAAAATGACACAGTATTAAAAGAAATACTTTGGAATAATTCCAATTTAAAGCATCAAAACAAAACATCATTTTTCAAGGATTGGTACAATAAAGGCATTAAATATGTTGAATATCTATATGACTACAGAGTAAAGAATTGTCTACGCTTTACTGATTTTACAGCAATATTCAATATACGTCAGGACGATTTTATAAAATATCAAAGTATTGTGAACAGCATAAGTCCATTATGGGCCGAGAAAATAAAAACAGAAAGCATCAACACAACTCCACAATATACGTCGCTTATATCGAGAGTGCAGGATAGAAAATATGTGAACAAATTACTATATACAAGACAAATACACAAACAAAATATAGAAGAAATAAAATCCGAGCAAAAATGGACAAACTAATTTTCTGATGATAATTTATGCTGGCAACAAATTTACACATTAGCTTTCGATTGTACAATAGACTCAACATTACGCAATTTCCAAAATAGATATTTAATGCGTATCATTGGGACAAATAAACTACTCTATCGTTGTAATATAGTAAATAGTAGTCTATGTGATTTCTGCTCTATGTATGTTGAAAGCATAAAACACATGTTCTGGGAATGTATGCATGTGCAACATTTTTGTCGAAATTATCTAAATGAAAAAGACTTAACATATGAATTAAATGTGCGTAGTGTTTCTCTATGAATAACAAATAAGGCACTGATGGTAAAACAATTTAATTTTATAATTTTGTTAGCAAAATACTATATTTTCAAATGTAAATATGAAAAGCATGATATTACTTTCGAATCTTTTGTAAGCTACTTGAAAAATATAATACATATAGAAGAAGAAATAGCGACAATGAAAGACAAAAGAGAACAGCATATTATTAAGTGGGGCAGGTTTAATATATAAGTTATTATAGGCACCGCAAGAAAAAAAATCAAGCACATCATATCTCTATATTAAATATAAACTACACAACTACACAGGTCCCGCAGATGTGAACATAAAGAAAGAAATTCTTACTTTCTTCTTTCTTTCATGCTCTGTATATCTCAACTATTTTACTCTCCCATACATTTCACTTTTTAATACAGTATGTAATCTGTCCAGGTGAGTTTCCGTTTCATAACGGACCACCTGGTCGATGTCCCTTGACAACCTATTTGTACTAGGTCAGCTGCTTCGGTCTCCTCTTCCCCTTTCGGTATCTCGAGTGCTACAAATGCCCGCTTCATCTTATCGTCGCTATGCTGTATGACACTCGATGCTGGGCCCCCAACCCCTGTCTGCAGGTGACATTAATCCCTATGATGTCCCCATGTCTAAGTTTGGTCTGCGCTGTCGTCACTGACCAATCTCGTTCAACTCGATGCCAGCGCCGCTCAACTGGTTATCTAGAGAATTTTCGAGAAGGTTATCAGGGGGCCGTTTCACTAAACTTCGTACGACTAAAATGTGCATAAGTGCACATTTAGGATCGTCTGGAGATTTCAATTATTGCATTTACATGCATTGAGCATAGGCTGCATATGCTCAATAAATATAAATCCTATAAGTGTTTACAAAAAAACATTGTTAATGTGAAATTTACAGACTATCATAATTGTGCACTTACGAACATATTAGTCTTACGAAGTTTAGTGAAACGGCCCGCAGAAGCCGAGCATTGGCAACCTTTAATTATTCGACCAACGACGATATTGGTACTATGGTTGGACGTTTCCGGATGTTGTATGTATTGATTTAAAGTCGAGTTCGGTGGAAGGTCTATTGATCGATGTTGGAACTTATCGATGACCCTTTCTAGCGTATCCACTGTTGTTGTAAGGCCTTCATACAACAACAAGGGCCATTCTGGTAGAGTCAGGTATTGTACTTCCCTGGTAGGCCAGTTTTGTAATTATGCTGCATTCCTACCTCCACCTGTTCATATCATATGGTGTGCTGGTCCTTTCTAGCTAGCGTCAAACCACTTGCCCAGACATTTCACATGGTTAGTGATACTACTTGGAATAGCTTCCACCTGGGTTCGCATCTAGAATTGTGTCGTCACATTCTCACTTGGCATGATCAAGGACCTTCATAGTAGGCAAGTAGAAATTACAATACACTCAGGTAAATGTTTTCAAGTCACCAGATTCAACATATATATATATGGAAATGCAGGTACATATATATTTCAAGGACTGTCTTACTCAGCTGTTACTGAATACTAAAATATTTTATCAAAGGGATAACAAACCATTTAGATATCAGACGTTGTTACATTTGATGGAAAAGCTCATATCACGCATCTAGAACATGTTGCACCGAATTGTATTCATGTGTCTGTCATAGTATTACTGTCTGTTTCATGTTTTGCTGCTGACGAACTTTTGGACATTAAACACTTTAAATAAAAAAAATATTGAAATGCAAGTACTTTTTCATCAATAACAAAAATAGTCACCCTCCCGAAAAAAGAATATTTGATGAAATTCCGTAAAATACTGATTTTATTGCGAAAAAAAAGATATTGCTATGCGAATTTAACATGGGGGCTAAAAATATAAAAATAAAATGCATGTTTTTATTTGTGGACCGATTTCCAAGCTATCTAGACAGGTTTCGGAGTCAATTCTTGGAATGTCATCAAACAAATAAATGTGGGGAGGATGACCTTTTTGTTATTGGTGAACAAGTACTTACATTTAAATATTTTTCAGATTGTGTTTAATAGCCAAAAGTTCGTCGGCAGCAAAACGTGGAACAGACAGTAGTCAACTGGCCGATGGCTTTTGCATACTGTATGTATCTTCAGAAAATTGAACCAAGTCGAATGGAAACGGAAAAAGTCTTAGCTGAGGCATTGAATGAAAATGAATCCCTTCAGAGAAAATACGATTGTCTTGCCACTAGACACCAAGAATTGGAAAGAACGCATCACAACTTAGAAACTAGGTACGCTATAAATACATTATTTTGATAAACTGTCCATTATCTGTTTCATGACAACTATTTACTGAAACTGTGATATTTTCTGTCTAAAGGTGACAGAATTTTCAAAGCAAATGCGGATTTGCTCTGAACATTTCATGAACTTTCGATGTCATTTATGAAAAATATCGTAAATATGTATGCCCCCGCCACCGAATGGTGAGGGGAGCGTATAGTGTTACCGGCGTCCGTCCGTTCGTCTGTCCGTACGTCCAGAAACCTTAAAGCTCGTGTAAATGTCTTATAATTTCACGAATCCACGATCGATCCGCCGGTGTTAAACCCAGGGTAAAGGTCACATACTTGGTACTTTTGAAACCTGAACGCTCGGATAAATGTAATATAATGTCTGTTTCATTGGTTGGATCTGATGATATTTCACACTTTAAAGGTCCTCTACGGCCCTGTAACAAATGCACGATCGTCCCGCCCCCGCTAATCCCAGGGTCAACGCCTCAAACTTGACACATTCGAAAACTTAACGCTCGGGTAAACGTCTTATAATTTCTATTTCCTTGCACGGATCTGCTTGATATTCCAATCACGCATTGCTCTAATGTCCTCTATCGCCCTGTAAAAAATCCACGATCATCCTGACCCGCTAAGCACAGGGGCAAGGTCACATACTTAATTTAACACTTCGTTCCCTCGAATTAACAACGAATTGTTATTTCGTGGGAACGAATTAATAAAAAAAAAAAGACATGTCCCCTGCGGGGTTCCGTAGAAGAAGCCTATATTTGGCTATTATGGAACTGCAATGAACTCGACATCGTGATATTTTTTAAATAAACTCCCACTCACCTATGCAACCCGTCAAAGTTCATGCAGATTAATAAATGGTGGAACATATAAGCGTACGGAGCCCACAGGGGACGTAGAATTATTTTGTATTAACTTTGTTTTTTATTAACAATTCGTTCCCACGATATAGCAATTGTTATTTCGTGATAACGAATTGTTATTTCGTGGGAACGAATTGCTAATTCGAGGGAACGAATTGTTATATCGATGGAACGAATTGTTATATCGAGGGAACTAGTTGTTAATTGAGTGAACGAATTGTTATTTCACCTGCGTGGTTTCGTACAAATCTGTAAGACTTTAGTTTTCGTTGTGTCCGAATAGTTAAGCAAGGAAAATTGTGAATACATTTATATGCAAATGTAACATCATCAACTGAACTTTCTGTTTTATGTATTTGTTTTGATACACCAGTCTGTTGGCTGCGATAATGTAATAAATTCAGTATAATAATTCTGTATACGTTTAATCATGAAATATATGTAGTCGTTAGTTCTATATAAAATAATGCATTTCGGGGAAAATAAATGATTACTCCCCTCAAAGTATACTTTGCTAGATAAGTATGCTTAGCAATTTTGGTGAAATCGGTTACAGACGACAATTTTCGTTTCCCGCATTCTAAGAGTTAAGTACATATATGACAACAAACAGAACTTCGTTACCATGCGTGCCTTGTAGGTCGTATGAGCTGACGGCGAAGATGGCGAGTGTCCTGGAGCGGGAAGGCCATCTGGAGAGCTCAGACGACAAATACTCGCCATCCAAGGTCGCAAAACGCTTCAACGATATCTACATGGGTGATAAACAGTGGCAACAAATGTGGCAACAGTTTGAGCGCAAATTTCCTACTGAAATAAAAGGAATTGAATACTTAACCCAGACACTGAAGGTCATGGCTGTTTTGTATTTTAACGAATGCAGTCATGGGCTGTTACACTTACTGTGGTATGAACCACATTTAAAGTGCGAAGGACTCCACGCAAACTTTAAGCAGACCAAATGAGTTTCATATCACAGTAAACGCAACTGCCAATGGTTTTATTACTTATATTCAAATTGCATTTCGGATAGTTTCAAAAATATAAATAACCAAATATGGCGTTAAAATTAAAAATCATAATTGTATTGCGTTACGTCATTTTGTAGCAAACTGTAGGAAAATGCTAGTTTCACGTGCATTGTACAGAAATATAATTCCTATATGCCGGAATTAGACAGTCGATTTGTATGCCTCCCGGTCTCAGTAGAGCCGGGTGCATATAGTGTTTGGACTGTGTGTCCGACAGTTCGTATGTCCGCCCGGTACATTAAGAAATTCGCCGGAGTTTCTCAAGTTTGTCATAACTTCTATATCACTTGATGTATTACTTTAATATTTTAATACATCATACTTGTAAACAAATGCCACACATCCATGCTGCCCTTAATATGACCGTGACCGTTTGACCTTCACAACTTTGAACGTTTTCACACATTAAGAAGTTTGCCGGAGTTTCGTCATCTTTCGACCTCATTTACAGAAAATATCACTGTTTCTGTAATAAATATATTTCATGAAAAATCGCACATGTTCCTGGAATTGCAGGCATTGGTTATTATTGCTTCGAAACACCGACCACCGCTAATATACAAGGTGCATGATCACGTGGTTACCACAACAACAGTTCAATGTCTGAAAGTGTTGAAAGCGAACCCACTCCAAAGTAAGTATTATTTGATATTTTCCTTAATATGCAACTGTTTTGATGAAATATGGCGCAACAAAAACGACGGACGTTTGGACCAAAGTACCGAGACCACCAAATGCAACTCAACATGACGCGTTTGATACGCCATATTTCATCAAAATCCGTTATATAATAAGGACAATATCACAGAATACATACTTTGAATCGAAGGCGGTTCTGGAAGTTTCAGTACTTGTTGTTGTTGGTGTTGTTGTAACCACGTGATCATGCACATTGATAATATTACACATTTACTTATCAAATATACAATCAATGGCTATGAATAGTCCAGGGGCGCAGTTGCCTTTATGCGGAATGGTCTGGCCCTACACATCACTTGGAAACAAACTTGGTTGTGACTGGAGAAATGATGCATGTGGGTTTTACAACCAGTGTAGCCTCAGATAAGCCTCGCATTCTCGCAACCTGATCAGGGTCTGCATTATTCTCCATTCAGTCAGTGGAAACCCCGTCTTACTTCTGATAAACAGTATAATTGTATGTCCTTGTCAGGCTGCACGAGCGTACTCGTACATCAGGAGCGAAACTGGTCATAAATGTCATAAGTTACATTTCTCCAGTCACAGCCACATATGTGGCTGTGACTGGAGAAATGGGGCTTATGGTATTTGTGACTAGTGTAGCTCTTGATCGAATAACACACTCCTGTTGACTGATACTGAGCTATATTGCCTGTTAGAAGCATGACAGGTGGTTCATTGGTGGAATGGCGAACAGTGCAGATCCTGATCAGACTGTGCGGATGCTGATCTGGATCTGCAAGGTTGTGAAACCCATAAGCCCCACGTCCACATTCACATATATGTCGGAGCATTGTGATCACAATTCGTTTCCTTTCCAGACGTGCTATGACGAGTGCAAAACCATGGCTGACTCACAGATTAGGGAATTTCTTGTCGCCTGTGATGAAGGAGAAATAAGCTGTAGTAAGGTAGGCCCAAATACAGATATTCCAAAAATGTTCTTATTGTTTGTCCTGGTTTCTCGACGAATGAAAGCACACCATTCCGTCTTCATTATTCGCACATTGCGACACTTTCGTGAATATATATTAAAGTATTCATTAAATGTTGCACTATGTGCAAAGTTATATTTATAAACATGTGTCCCGTCTTGTTGACGTAATTTCCTGTGACGCGAACCACGTCACCGCATGTACATGATGGATTCGTTGTAAAACAGCCAACACGTAATATAATTGAAAGCATGTTGGGTGCGGCGCTTAGCTCAAACGTAACGTGTGCACGCGATGGGATGGGGCGTGGCAAACAATACTACGTTATAGTTCACACTAGCACTCGCTACAAAATTTCTTTATTATTAAAAATCAATATGTGAGCTATAACTATTACAGAACAGAACAGAATACATATGATATTTGCCCTAAGACAGAGTGACCTTGATATTTGGAACTAGTGATATCCATGCTGCATACTCCAGTACGTTTCATTATGGTAGGTGTTTACGTGTAGTTATCGAGAATTCATAGAATGGTTTTGTATATAATATTACCATTTTTGTTCCAATTCACAATTATTGACTTCCATGTGTGACATTGCCCTTGGACATAGGTACCAGTTTCTTGCGCGTGTCAATTTGACTCTTGATGGCACACTTTTTGTGCATTTATTTGAAAATCCATTGTACATACTATTTTGGATATATGGCCCCAGCTGGACATTACAGCCTATGTTTTACCTGTGACCTCTAAGTCGTATGCGTGGTTCGTCCTCTGGTGATGACGAATATGTATGTGCAGTTATTCGAACATTTGTATATATGGCCCCAAATGGACATTTCCCCCATGTTTGACCTAAAAAGTTGAGCTCCAAGTGTGACATAAAAACAAAATTGCTACCTCGGTGCGATACTCTCCTCTCGGTAGCAATTTGGAGTTTCTTTGCAACATGTGGAAGAATGCTTTTTGCAATCGTCTTTCCGGCGCGTTTGATAACTTAACGATATACAACTGTCAAAGCTGTATCAATAAATTATAAAAGGTACATGCCCACTCAGTAGGCACAAATATTCTTTATATCAGAGACATCATCCGAGACATTTTCTGGCAAAATCAACATTAATTCACCATTACCCCACGTATTGATTGACAATATTATACAGTTTCAATCAGACGTACATTTCCACACTGATATCACCGTGCTTCTTTATAATGTTAACGGACATTACTATTTATTCTCTGTATTTATTTGTTGATGTGCAATGATCATACTTTATAATCTGTCAAAAAAAATGTTTTTTCAGGTGACGCATTTAATTAGTATAAATAATTAAAAAACCTGATATCACCACGCGTCACTATCAGTAAAATAATATTAATAAATGATTATATCTGTATAGCGGGCACTCGTAATTTTTAGAAGTGGTGGAATAGTGACACACTTATATACTTATTTAATTCCTATAAAGAACAGTTTGTGCCTACTGAGCGGGCATGTACCTTTAATAACGAACACCCCGGTGTAAAAGCAATTGTTTATTTTGCAGTGTGAAGGTGTTTATCTGACATTTATGTCCAAGGCTTGTAAATTCAATGCATTATATTGAATGCGCATGCGTATTAAATATTTATTTATCACGGGTATTTGCACGGGAACTTTTGACTCCCTGGTGGACAAAATTGCTACCTCGCTGCGATACTCTCCTCTCGGTAGCAATTTGGACAGATAGCTTCTTTGTAACATGTGGAAGAATGATTTTTGCAATCGTCTTTCCGGCGCGTTTGATAACTTAGCGATACAAAACTGTCAAAGCTGTATCAATAAATTATTAAAGGTACATGCCCACTCAGTAGGCACAACTATTATTTATATCAGATACATCATCTGAGACATTTTCTGGCAAAATAAACAGTCATTCACCATTACCCCACGTATTGATTGGCATTATTATACAGTTTCAATCAGACGTAAATGTCCACACTGATAACAGGGGCGATAACCGTGCTTCCTTAAAATGTTAACGGACATTACTATTTATTCTCTGTATTTATTGTCTGATGTGCAATGATCATACTTTATAATCTGTCAAAGATAGTTTTGTTTCAGGTGACGCATTTAATTAGTATAAATAATTAAAAAACCTGATATCACCGCGCGTCACTATCAGTAAAATAATATTACTAAATGATTATATCTGTATAGCGGGCACTCGTTATTTTGTAGTGGAATAGTTACACAATTATATACTTATTTAATTCCTATAAAGAACAGTTTGTGCCTACTGAGTGGGATTTAATAACGAACATCCCTGTGTTAAAAAAATGATTATTTAACTGTGTGAAGGTGTTTATCTGACATTTATGTCCAAGGCTTGTAAATTCGAAAGCTGTCTCGAAATCTCCAATGCATTATGTCGAATGCGCGTGCGTATTAAATATTTATTTGTCACGGGTATTTGCACGGGAACTTTTGACTCCCTGACGGATTTGGCATTGTCTACGGGCATCTGCTTGTTCGAGCACAACATTTAAGTTTACATCATATATACTTTGAAACGTTTCCGATTGAATAAAGACTTCTCCAAATATTGATGTCGAGAAGAATTTTTTAGAAATAATGTAAGACATGTAAATTAATCGAATTTTAATTTGTTTTATTCCTTTGTAATAGTAAATGAATAGGTTGCAAGAAAAATAATTTGAGAAGGTACCTGGTCAATTGGTACTCATACCATTTCGTACCCATACCAAACGTTTATTAATGGCAGTACTAAATAAGCAACTAGCTGTTTCCAAATTCCTTCTTTGTACTACATTGGGCACCTGTATGCACTAATAATCGGCGTTTACTTGTCAAAATGTGTCAAAAACTTCTGTGGCTCTGAGGGAATTGCAGTTTGTTACTTTAAAAATTTAGACAAAATAATGAAGATGAAAAAATACATTAGTAGAAAATGATTTGTCTTGGGTGGTTTTAAAGTAACATTTAGAGATATAATCTGGATTTGTTTGCTATCATGACGTTGATTCATGCTTGCTGTTTCAAAGGTAGCGTCCAAACGTGACGTAATATATACAGGATATTCATATTTTTGCAACGAATATGACATATATGTTCATCGAGTGGTGGGAAATGTCGATAACGGCACTCGTGAAATATGGACATTTCACACCACGAGATGAACATATATGTCATATTCGTTGCAAAAATATGAATATTCTATTTATTATATACCGCTACATGGAAATTAGCAGTTTTTTAGACTGTATACGGTGTATTTGCAGCCTATTTGCGCTGTTTTCCCGAACATATATTGTATTAATATAGATAGCGGAAATAGTCGCATTTTCACCAGAAGTTGTATATTTCATCGATGAGAACATATGATTTTTATATACATCGTATATATGAGCCGCGCCATGCGAAAACCGGGCTTAATGACCAAATTTTCAGTTTTTACTTTTTAGCGTATTCTGAATTGTATATCTTTTAAAAGCCATATGCCGCAAAAATTATCAATGTATCAAAATTATTTTTCATTTTAGAAGTATTTTTATGACGCGTGGTAAAAACTTACATGACGTTTTAGATCAATGACGTTGACATTACGACGTTTTTATCAATGGCGTATACAAGGGGTGTTGATAAAATACCCGGACAAGTCCTATCGATAAGCCATCTTTTATCGCATGTCAACCAAATTTAGATATCTCGTAGCCTTTCCAAGTGTTTCCCATTAGGCCAAGACAAACTATGAAAATAATGTTTATTGCAGTTGCTATTAATGTAACGTCATGTTTAGGATGGCGGCCCAAGTAACGTAATTCCGTATGAATAATTTTCAAATAAGGCAGAGTGTTGGCTTTTCCCTGTTGTTTGCTGCTGTCTGAAATAATGTTGGGGACTAATAACGACATTATTTAACATTTCGTATGCGACGACATATTTTAAAGTAGGAGGTAGGCCGCTTTTAACATTAACATTAACACGACGTCGGGCAGATTTGGTAGCTTGATACCTATAATTGTCGCCGTGTGTCTTTCTTGAGGATCGTATTACCATCGCCTGATTCAGACATACATTATTATGCAGTCAGGTGATAAGCTGATTATTTGATACTACAAATCGTGCGAAAAGCAGGTTTATGACCATCAAATTTCTAATTAATTTCAAGACTTTTCGAAAACTCCACCGACCTCACTGTGTGTTTTATGCATTATGTATTGCTTATGCACAAACAATGAAGGAGCTGCATTGAAATCACTGATTCTGAATCTATTAGAGAGATTTTGATGCATTTGTTTTGCCAAATTCAATACAAACCCCGGATAATTATATCATTATATAGCTGCGTGTCAACCTCCATTTATGATAAAATGAATGGCATTAAATGGTATATCATTCGCTAAGTACTGGATAGAATTGTTCAAAAGTCTCAATTTACCAATTTAATAGATGGTAGTATCGTTGGCACACAATAGGTTGTTCATATTTAAGATTATTTAAGAATCAAAGTGCAGTATAAGCGAAGACTTCGCTGATATGTAGCCAGTTAAATTATACGTTCACCATTTTGAATTCATAAGGACTGTCAAGGTCATTACCAAGGTCAGGAATGATCGAGACAAATTGTCTCCCCTATTATCATATGAACCAAGTATACTTCAATTGTTATGACGTTATGGCCAATATAGCTTGATCTGACGAACGAAAAGTGGTAACAATGCAGTTGAAGTGCAAGGGATAGGCTAGAGTAGATAAGTACACGTAGTCACTTAATCACTTATAATGTACACTATATTACATGGGGAACACACAGGAATACATGATACATTGATATGTGAACATCACTGTACTGTGCATGATACCATTCAATTACAAGGTTGTAAGCCAATCGACTGTTATACTTTAACGCAACTTAAAAGCTATAGACGAATAAACTCAGTATGTGGTATCTCAATGGTCCCGTAGTGGACAATAGTATGAATGCACAAGTACTTTGATGATCGCTAATCTAAGTGAAATAACATACAAGTATAACATGGCATAACGAACATTGGAGGACAAATGACAATCATCTGCGCTACCCCAGTGCTGGCGTATCTCAATAGATAGTGGTAACCTCTGAGTATCAAGGTCCCAAGGTCTACCTCACCCGCAGTATGAGGTCTAGTCAACAATATGGCTATAATCCATCTTCAAGTGGATTAATCCATAAACAATATATGTAGTCTTACTACAATCCTTTAGCCATGATATGCCATGATAGGAGTATTACCATACACTATCAAAGTATACATATGTATTGCCTATGCAATATATTTCCAAAGTATGAATGTCAAAGTCAAAGCCGGATGTGGTTACATCACATGATAGTCAATAACGATAATGTTCCGGAAGCTGGTACCGGAAGTAAAGTTCCACAGGTAGTATTATTTCCGGAAATGGTGGACCAGATGTAAAGTTCCTATGGTATCACTCGACTGTAGCAACCCGGATGTGGTAGACCGGATGTAAAGTATCCATGGTGAATCAATGGGTTGTAATACCGGAAGTGGTAGTCCGCATGTAAAGTTCCGATATAATACAAAATGGCGATTATCACGATGGCTAAGACGCCGGGAAAAGTTTCACTTAGGTGACATTCAACTCGGTGGTAGTATAATGATATGATATGTGTGTATGGCGTTTCACTTCACTAAACTATGGCTGTGACTGTCTGCTGAACGCGATGTGGCTATCACACACTGCTCTATACAGGCCTGTACCCGGAGCTGCTACACACACTGCGCCAGACAGACGTACGGACACTCGGACGACCTTGTACTCTGGACTGACTGGGGTCTGCCCTCAACGAGTGGACCAAAACGTCCAATGTTGCCCGCTGGAGCGATCTCAAGAGGCTACAAAAATGAAATGAGTCTCCAATTACTGGACGAATACGCACAGACAGACAGACAGACAGACAGGATGCACAACGGACTAAAACGGGAATCGAACAACGGCAAATCACAGCTGAAATAAAATGTTGTAGGTACATACCAAAATCCTCCGTGTCACTGGTGAATACAGTACTAGTCTTCTGTTACCAGAAAATATGTGTCCCACCAACACATAGCGAGACATCGCTTATATACGCACCAGTGAAACCACGCACGGAATAATGAATATGCCTACCCCTCGTTCGACATCTCACATAAATACTACAAAACCATGGCTTTTGCCATTTCACCCGTGGGTTATATTTGGCATAAATATATGTTCCCACGCCATAAATTCAACCAAACTAGTGTACAGCCCTCGCGGAATAAATACCATCCAACATGGTATATCCCACACTACCATAAATCTGCACACTATAGACCCAGATCTCATAATCCGAAATCTACTCGACTGGTCTCGACAATGCGAAGGTCGCTTTTTGGCCCCGCCAAACCCCTCCATATCGGTCCTACGGCTATACACTCAAATGAGAGTGTAGCACATTCTAAACTCAAATATCGTGGTCATTTACGGAAATATCACGACACAAAGCATCACCAGTATGGGATCTGATATATCGTGTTGGCCAGTACCAGGCTATGCTGAAACACTAACCCGTAGCATACATAACAGGGCAGATGGTCTGCGCTATATACTGGCTTCACCTACAGAAGGTCCCTTATCTGGTGAACAACTGACACGCGGACAAACTCGGCTGGCACGGATAGTGGACATCCGTAATACTAAAAGGGGTCTTTTCCCTAGCGAAACCAACACACGCAGTCAACGAGTTCTCTACCACCCACACACATGCATAGTCTGTGGCAAATATGGCGTGACATCAGTAAAACATTGCTCCTAAAATGGACGTGTATTTAAATCCGCAAAAAGGACACGCATAAACGTATTTCCACCAATACAACATAAGCCCCGTTATTACACGCACATTGTACATGGGAAATGTACATGCTAAATCACAGGTATGTAAAAATCACAGGTGTGTGAAATCACAGGTATGTGGAATCACAGGTATGTGAAATCAATAATACGCACAACAATACAAAACAGTACCACACATCTCAAATATACAATTATACGGCATCCGGAATGTACAAGAATGCACGTGTCACGCGACAAGGACAACCGACGAAAAAGAGTAGTATATAGGGAGTCAAACTGATACCACCTAACGGTGGTATCATTTCCCCACCCTATATACTACCCCGACCAACCCCGAAAAACTCCAAAATCGGTTAACGAGGAAATTGTCACCCAACAGCAAATTTATAAATTTTTGAGAAAATAATTTTGAAAAGAGTGAGTCAAAATGATACCACCAAAGTTTGTAACGTTATTGAGCTGTATTGTAGATCCCACCCCAACTAAAAAAATAGCAAAAGCCTCCACTCGTGCACACACACCCAGCGACTGGGCAGATTTCTTAGCCGGCACCCAGCCACTGTGAGGACCTTTCTTAAGCCCACGCATCTGTTGGCTCACAGTCTCATTTTACGGGTCACCTTTAACCCCATTGCCAATTCCTCAATTCAGAGAAACCGACGAAGTAAGGCGAGCCTATTTTGTGATTTGGTGATGTAATTGCAAGCTCTTAGGCAGAAATCTTTTAGGCCGGCACCTTTGAGCTATACAATTCCATCACCAATTCACACACACATTCACACACACATTTAGAGACTGCTACCATTAAACAGACGAGCGGCACCTTTGAGCTATACAATTCGACGAGCGGCACCTTTGAGCTATACAATTCCATAGAGGTGCAACGATACGGTCAAACCCGTATTGCGATATATTGCGATACAACAAACCCATATTGCAATACGTATTGCGATATTCAGGGCTTAAAAATATTCACTTTTCACACTTGCCCAGCCGGGCAAGTACAATTATAATCTACTCGCCCAGACAAAAAAAGCTACTTGCCCAACATTTTAGGAAAATGTATGTACATGTACATGTATTAATACCTTTAATAAATTAGCTTTTGTACCAACATTAATACTAGACATTATGTTTGTAAACATGGATGTGGCCCCCTCTGAATACTGGACTCTAACTGGAGAAACTCTTACAAACTTGTTGATGTAAATGTACACAGACGGACGGACTTACGGAACCTCAAGAGCAAGGCAATATGTATTATGTTTGTAAAACATGGATGTGCCCCTTTGGAATACTGGACTCTAACTTAACTGGAGAAACTCTTACAAACTTGTTGATGTAAATGTACACAGACGGACGGACTTACGGAACCTCAAGAGCAAGGAAATATGTATTATGTTTGTAAAACATGGATGTGCCCCTCTGGAATACTGGACTCTAACTTAACTGGAGAAACTCTTACAAACTTGTTGATGTAAATGTACACAGACAGACGGACTTACGGAACCTCAAGAGCAAGGTAATATGTCCCCCTGGCTATCGCATAGGGGCATGATTAACCCAGGCAATCAGTAGTTGCAATATATGTTTATTAAAAAAATATGATATCGCTCATTAACAAAATTTATCCAGCCCCATTCCCACCCCAACCCCCTTGGTGATAAATAATGACCAGTCCCTTGGATTGGTATTATACTTGTTCAAAATATGAAGCATGAGAACATAATAATGACTGATGGATTGCCAATGGTGTTACATGTATGTTCAATAGCAAAATGTGTGGGGTGGGTGAGGGCTCCCTTGTATATTTAACAATGAAATTACAAACTTTCCTTCACTGGGACACCAATTTGTTCGAATTATTTTGCTACTGGCGTTTTCATGTTGGACAAGAAAATGGAATCATGTGTATGAATGTAATAACGAGATGGTGCCTAAAAAGGAGTATTGATATAAACACAAAATCATATTAAATTTGTTAACAATTATTTTGCTACAGCTTTTAAACGAGTACTAATATACATACTATTAAGATTATATAGTATTATTCCTTCTTATTTATCCGTTTATTATAAAGTTATTTTCAAAATGAATGTTCCACTATAATAAGTCCATTAGTAAATGAGAGTTATCTCCCCTAGTCAAAACAAGACTACTTTTCACATAGCACATTTTGGTCTAGAAATAGAAAGTTCGTTTTTAGTGCAAATTTTTATAACTTCGAACTCCTTGTTTGGTGTGTAGCACCAGAGGAAGACAAAATCAAACAATTTATAGGAATGACACAGTATATAAGACAGTAATCTGTGCTGGGCTAATGTTAAACCGGTGATGTTTTTTTATGCAAAGTCATGCTGTCAACGCGAATGAGGACACAAGATGGTTCACGACAGAAATTGGACATCCGAGATTACTCGCTACATGTATTAGTCATCTAATTGTGGCGTGTTTATTCAAAATATTTACTTCTGTCATATTATAAAATATGTTTTGAATGATTTTGAATAATTTTACACTATTATTTTAACACAAGATGGCGACCGAGAATATGGCGTAAATATCGCGATACGCGAAAACCGTACCGCGATACGTATCGTCAGGATGACATATCGCAATATACCGGTATACCGGTATATCGTTGCACCACTACAATTCCATCACCAATTCACACACACACACATATTCTATTTCTTTTATGACTATATAACGCCCCTTTTACCGATTTTTGCATTATTTAATTATTTTATGTTCCCGCTAGATACCTCCAGTTTCAGTCGTAACCCGTGGGGTGCCTCAAATCCCAATTTTGTCTTTGACACGCCGCATTACAAAGTAGTTACATTTTTGTGTAGGAGATTTATCACTAACAGAACTATCCCGTGTCTATAGAAGATACTAATTCATATTAATATGAAAAACTGAATACGATTTAACATAAATTAACAATTCGATGTGTATACTTTATGGATTTTCTACGCAACAACATGGCACAGCAAAGTGCGGAATAATATGTTACATGATATATAATCATGAATATATAAGAGGCGAGAAAACGGAAAAAAGTGCCGCCATCTTGTATTTTATGTTCATTCCAACTAACGAGAATAGTGTCACAAGTTGTTTAACAGTGTTTTTAACAGAATTGGATGCCTGCACACATTCCCTATGCACTGTCGCTGTAGTGCTTTAGTCTTTGACAAGGATCACAGGCGAGGAATGAAGTGGATAATCATATCGTGTTACGAAAACTGATGTCGCCATAATTTTTAGAAACAACGGTCAGGATTCGTGGTATTTTTTTTGGATAGCGACTGGTTCGAAAACGTGAAGCTAACATTTCCGTTGAATGTTGGATGAACAAACAATCCTGGAGAGATGAGAGACTGGTTGGCGCCTTGATTAATAATAATATTCATTCGTGCGACATGTGTAAAGTAGGTGGGTGGGGTGTGTTTTCTCAGATGTTGTATTTTAGATTGTTTTTTGTTGTTTACAAATATGTCGGAGATGTTTCTTGTTTGCATAAGTGTTCAAATGGCTGCAGTTGTTTAAATAAACTGTTAGCATTTTTTTGTATTATTTGATTTTGTGGCACTTCATCATCGGTCAACTTTTGGATCAGTTTTTATTCTGGCACTGAAAGGAACAATAATAAAATTAATTACTTGTTAATTCTCAAGTTGATTTTCATTCTGTTTCGATTTTTCAAACTGAAATAACTGGTATGTGGACAACTCTCTGTGTTTTATCTTTCTTTTTGAGACATCCTGTCAAAATGTAGTTGCGAACGGTAACTTGCATTCTACTCTTGTACCATCCGTAGGCTGAGTTACGATTCCACTCATATGTCTTCTCTGCAGAATAGCGAATCAGATCTGACTCGCATTTTAGCAGTTAAGTACTTGAATGTTAATTATTTTCATATTAACACTCATTTTTTCAGTTCAAAAATATATAAAATCTTTCACAATTAACTGCTAAAGTGCGAATCGGACCTGATTCGCTATTCTGCAGAGAAGGCCTATGAGTGGAATCATAACTGGCCGGTGCGGGAGTAAATTGCAAGTTACAGTTCGCAACTAGTTAAATTGAAGATGTTTGTTTACTTATTGCTCTCTGAAAATAATGAAAGTGCACGATGTATTTGGAGGTTATTTTCACCACTAGCATTCAAAGAGTTAAATTTGACATGCTTTTCTCTGACTTCTGTAGCATAGAGATTTAGGATAAATGACAGAATTCTGAAAAATATTTCAGTGTCGCTCTGGTGGATTACACAGAAAATATCAACAATTGTCGTACAGTTGTAAATGTCCATTCTTGGGGCGACTGTTCTTTTGAATTTAAAGTAGAACAGTTGTGTCGCAAGCATAGATACAAGCACCTGATTCATCACGGAGAATTTCAAGATCAAGAATGAAGATTAAACAATTCTAATGGAATTCCATGGATTACACAGAAAATGTCAACGTTGTCGTACAGGTTGCAAATGTCCGTTCTTGGGGCGACTGTTCTTTTGAATATAAAGTAGAACAGTTGTGTCGCAAGCATAGATACAAGCACCTGATTCAGCACGGAGAATTTCAAGATCAAGAATGAAGATTAACAATTATAATGGAATTCCATGGATTACACAGAAAATGTCAACATTGTCATACATGTTGAAAATGTCTGTTCTTGGGGCGACTGTTCTTTGAATGTAAAGTAGAACAATTATGTTACAAACATAGATACAAGCAACTGATTGATCACAGAGAATTTCAAGATCAAGAATGAAGATTGCTGGATATTTTAAGATATTCAATTCATCAAGTTTTATTTGTTATTTTGATTGCCATTAATCTTTTTTTACTAAACATGCTAAATGTTGGGCAATGGTGTTATTTGAGGGTCCTCATGTTTAATTCGTATCTATTTGCGAAAGCAAATTGTCCAGTTCCGCGATTTCCTCCTTCGGTAGCAGATAACAAATGTTGCTCGATGCGCGCATCCAGCAAGGGAGCTAATCGCCGGTGTACAAGGGACATAATCATGCAACTACTAAAATTCCCCAGTTGGGCGGGGCCTAATTTAGTTTAAACATAGTTTATTCCATATAAGTACAATGGGCGGAGCCTAAGAAAGTAGTTCGGCAAAGCAGTGAGTTTTCGAAATCGATATTTCACGGCGAATCTGGTATTTCACGGGTGTAAGATGGATTTCGATTTCACTGGTAAAACACGGTAATTCATGGATAGTCATTAAAGAAATGAATATTTCAAATAAAAAAAAAAAAATTTAGTGCCACGTTACGATACCCACTAACCACCATACATTTATATAATCGTGTAACCATATAACGTATTTGGTTAGCGCCAATTTTAATATAATTGTGTATACGTTATAATTTACACGTAACCCCAATAAGGTGAAATACTCGGCCATTCACAAAACGCCTCTGTCATGTACTTAGCAATGGATCCGACAGCTGCTTGTCTATATCTGGCACCCCCATAACATAAAATAACAGGCTTATCATATCTAACTGAAAGACCTTTTTTAATATCAGACGACAATGTTTCAATTACACGGGTTATGAATGTGTGTATTTATAGCCGATTATTTCGCCAATCGATATTGCACAACTCTATGTGTAGTGTTTATATATATTCAGGTTTACATTTCACAAATACAGCTGTGGTTGTGTGTTACGGAGACGCGATTATAGAATGTATGGTGGTCAGTGGGTGTCGTAACGGGGCCCTAAATCTTTGTTATGTTCCGTATGGAGGGGCCGTCGGAACAGCTGGACTGTATGGTGGAGGAATATCCTGCTGTCGCCGATGCAGACACGCGAATAAGCATATCACGTCCCGAGACGGGCGGCCCTCCCCTCCATAACGAGTTTTTTTTATATCTTCGTCCGCGAGAATTTGTGGTCGAGCCTTGGACCGGATAGTACCCTTTAACTCCTGGTATCTGGCCATCTCTTCGACGACCATTTTGAACTCGCTATCTGATATATCGTTGTCGGCTATCGCTTTCGACACGATAACGTCGATACTGTTTTTCTTAGATCTCGCGAGAACCGCTATTCGATCGTGCTTTCGACTCTTGGCCTCTAGTTTTAGGCCCACGAGTCTGGTCGTCATGCAAAACAGTCCCGCCCCCGCCGCTGTCGCACTCAAGGCCACCGCGACCGGAGCGGCGACGATTGTTGACAATAAAGACACACTCCCCACCCCGCTTATAACGGATGCTGAGGCTAACGTGGTGCTCACCCCCTCTAATATATTGACCGACCGCCTATATTTCTTCGCATAACCCGTCCGCGTCTCTCCCTCGTGTTGTAGAATATGTGTATCTCGACGATCCTGGTCATCCTAAAGGATGCCGGGTCGGCCGTCCCCGAAGGTAAGTGTGGATATAGTTTCTCATCATTCCTCATAAATCAAGTTGTATTAACAGTGTAACAATAGTGGAGGAAGCTGATTGGGCAGCATTTTGTAACAAAGTTAATAACACTACCTGCCGAAACTTTAATTGTAGTGTCATCATCGAATATAGTAAACCCTGACCTCTGCTCCCCGCGTGCTTGGTGATGCCAATATTCTGTTCTACACCATTCAGGACGATATTCACTCGGACTTCAGCAGTGGCGTGTCCGCGAAAGTCGACCGAGCAGACCGCCATTCGAAAAATCGTCCCAGACACTGCCATGGTGTATCCCCCGTATCTGTTGCTCGCGTTGGCACCGAATGAATATTCGTAGGCCCCCTCGCTTAGTGAACCCCGCTCCTCGGCCCAAACTGTTATGACGTGTCTGCTAGCTTGCAATTTTCCCCTTTGTGCAACCGCCCTAGTTAAAACTCTGTGGGACTGTGATACTCCCCTCTCCAGCCTTCTCATTGCGGCTTCATCGTATGCTGCGGCCGCGACGGGAACGTCCCGTTCTAAGTTGGAACTACCTGGACCGTATATGCTCATGATTAATATGTATATATATATTATGTTTAATCGGTTATTTCGAGAACGACCGAAATCGGGTAATAGTTATTCAACTTTCTCGCTTGATCATCAAGAATAGAAATCTTCAACTCATGGATGTGTCCCGATTCCAAAACTTTCATCTCGGGATGTGGGAAGTCTAAGGTCACAGTCTCCCCATAGAAACAGTCACTGGCGGGCACAGTTTTTAGTAATGTGCTGGGAGCTCCATCTAACGTGTTGTACGATGTGTTCAGCTGATCCAGGTGCACTCTGAGAGTTTTTGTGAAGGTGAAGTCCACCGGGTTATCACCGATGTGCTCACCCGGGTCAAACAAGCCTTTATTAGCGGAGTATGTCTCTGTAAAACCGAGTCGAGTACCCAACGTCGGGGAGATCCTTATCCGGCTGTCTGGGCCGATGATCATTGTTGCGAGCCCGGTAGCCTTCGATACTGTGAGGTTGACTTTAACGTCAAGCTCTGAGGTAACAAAATCTTTGAGCTGTCTAAAACTCCACAGTCCGGCAGGCAGCTTTACACCTACTTGTTGTCTATCCTTCACATAGGCAAACCATTCACTCTTCCCCACACTCTCCCACCCAACTGTGAAGGTGATTGATCTGAGACCTACCCGGCGTTTTCCGCAGCAGTTGTCGATTGACTTTTGAAGTTCACAACTCTCATTTTGAACATTAGTGATAGTAGCAAACATAATAATATCTTTCAATGGATACCCAAGCATTTAGCTTTAACTCTAATGCAAAGTACGCGGTCGGAGGTAAATACACGCAAAAAGACGTTGTTAACCACTTGTACACCCAACTGTAACAGTTTAGACCGAATAAAATGAGGCTGTTTTACCACCTAATTTTCCCGACATCTTTGAACAATATAGGCTGCCCAAGATTACTACGATGGAGGCGGTGAACGGGTGGAAAGCAACACCGATGCAGTTTTGGCAGAATCAGCTCAACTTCGCCGTATGGTGTGCAACGGCCGGATGTGGAGTTTCGCATCAAGACCATCTGACATCCAAGAATGTCATGCTCCGAAGTGTCTACAACTTTCACGCGTATTACACCATCAGGAGGATTATCAAAGAACTAGGTATTCCACTACCTCAAGATGACGCATGGAATCCCATTTCCAACACATACGATCGTAGGGCGTTCGAAAGACTGTGTAACGAATTTAACGTTTCAAAAGATGCGACTGGAGACAGAAAGTATTTCCTAACAGCACTGGCCTCGGGGACGTTCTCATTCGGGGCCAGTCCGGGAATTGGACGCAGACTGATTTTAGACACGATCACTCTGGTGACCGCATCGTCAGTCGGAACGCCGGGAATTTTGATCCCGCGACGATGACCTTCGGGCCGGAAGTATCTGGAGGTCGGCACTGCGGCGTCTCATCCTGCAATTGGTTACCTCCGAAACGAGCTCACATAGATTACATACAGCAGGCTGCTGAGGTCCAGGACGCGTGGGGTACATTTATGTTAGATAAGGGTATGGGGTTCACGCAGGCTGGGGTTACTCGCATCAACGACTCCATTCGGACATACGTCTGGGCCATCCTCGGCGCACAGAAGCAAACTCGCAGTTCTATACTAGGCACGGGAACGGCGTTTGACGTGCAAAAACAATTCTTGGCACTTGTAGAGGACGCCATCTCAGCTAAGGTGGACCTGGAGAAGGCGATCAAGCAGTATCAAGACGTTTTGCAGAATGCCGAGCAATATGATACTACGAGACGACCCGGTTGACGGTTACAATAATCAGATCGTAATCGCCACCGTCAATCAAAAAATCGGCCACAACGGGAACGTGAACGTGGATATCATCAAGCGCACCCCCAACAGTGGAACCGATTTCATAAAACCGCAAGCACCCACCCCACCAACCCCAATTCACGAATTGGGCCCCCCATCAAGTTCATTTGAACCCAGTGTTCCACCGAGTTCCGCTCCTGTTTCACCCTCTGCAATAGGACCAACAAGTTCCCCCAATCGCGATTGGATTGGAACAGGGGAAAATAGTGTCACAACCCACGAGGAGGAGAAATTAGGGCTCGTCGTAGCCCTCGTGGCGGTCGGACTATTTGTGCTTTGGATTTAGGAACTCTCGGGAGGCTAAAAGTAGGAGACCGGCGATAGCCACGATTAAGGCCCAAGCATTCTCGGCGAGCCATCCGGCCGTTTTTGATAATATAGATAGCAAGAAGGAGAGGAGACCCCCGACCAACCCAGGCAGCGCGGCAGCCAACTTTCCTGCTAATTTAGCCAGGAGACTGGCGAGGGCTTTTAGTTGTTTTTTTACCCACTCCTTGGCTCCGCCGGATGGCGCGGGTGCTGGTGCGGGCGCTGGCGCGTGTGCTGGTGCTGGTGCCGAACCACCCGTGATAGATAGAACTAGAGACGATATCGATATAATTAGGGTCGATATAATCATGGTGAAAGCTGTGAGGATTGTTACTATTGTGAAGCCCTTCTCTCTGAACAGAGTGCGAAGACGTTCACCGAGTGTCGTGTCCTCGCGTAGGATACTCGTGATTGATTCGTGGCTACGACTTATTTGTCTAGAGAGTGTTTCACGGTTAATTGAGGCAGCCGCTAAGCGAGCTTCTCTTTCATCCCGCAACGACCACAGGCGTTTGTTTATCCGCTCGGTAGATTCTATATCTCCATTGGCCTCCCCAAGTTTTCTTTCATCTTGCTGGATATGTTCGTCCAGCTCCGTGAGTTTGGAGAGGTTATTAACTAGTTCACCACGGCCCGTTTGCAGAACCTTATTGAGTCCCAGGAGTTCGCGAAGAGGTAATGGTGGGTCATACTTAGTGCCGTTTATTTCGTTGACCGTGGTTTCCACTGTGTTAATAGCGTCGGTGACTATACGAGGGACCTCGCTGATATCGCTCGTTTCTATAGCGGCGGCCGTCTTCGCCAGCGTTTCGTCGGTAGCCTGTATGGTTTTCACCATTTTTTTAGGCACCTGCGACCGATCATCGAGCATCCCACTCCCCGAGAGCTCGAGCGAGGTCTGCTCCATATCGGCTCACTGAAGAGGGGTTGAGGAACTTGGTCGGGTCGTTCTTGTACGTCAGCAACTTCCAGCTATTGCCCCATTTAACCCACAGGTCTCCTCTTTTAGTGCTGCGAAACTCCAACGTGGCCTTGATGCCGTGTTTAGACACTATACTCTCCCACCGTTTCACCAGAGAATCCGTTTCCCTGAGAGGAGCCAGCTCACCCTTGGAGATCCCCGCAGGAATATCGGCACCGCCCGCCCATGTCGGATTTTCGGGTGGGGCCTCCCACGTATGTAAATGTGTATTACCCCGATACTTCTCGGGTGTGTCAAACAAACGTGTCTTATTGTGTTCCCACCCGGGAAACGGATACTTCTCGGGTGGTGTCTCTATGAAGGTCGTTTCTTCGAAGTCATCGAGCATATTCTCGAAGTCATCATCATCGAGGTAATCGTCTCGGTCGCCCGTAGCGCGATCGAATTCGTCCATGCCAATATCGAGACCAGCCATCTTTAATAATTATTATTATATTAAAGACAGAACCATACAGGTTTAATAGATTATGTCTTCGAGTCAATACGGTCGCAAACTCAGTCCATATCGCAGACTGCGTGAGCCCCTCGGGGCAAAAGGTGTGAGACAGAGTGTCGTTATTACGAACAACCCATCGACGATCGACCAGAACCAGCAGCTCTTAGTCCGCTTCCCAACCTCGGAGCTAGCGACGTCATTATGCCGGGGACTGTTCGCCTCGCTTTCACTATTTCGCTTACATCGACGGACGCGGACCGAACCATCGTTCAGAACCTGGGTCGCGCCATCGTCAAGAAGACTATGATAACAATTTCTGGTAATGAGGTGATGTCGATCGATGACAGCGACGTCTACCATTGCTACCAGGACCTGTGGAAGACGGCGCAAGAGCGTGAAAATGCGGTATTTCAAGGTATTAACACCAGTCGAAATAAGAACGTAACCAGACTTAGAATCGGGGCTGGTGACAAGGCAGATAACGTCGCGAGCGACAACGCTTACGGCAACCGATTCTACATCCCGCTCGACTTTGAGTTGCTGGAGAGTCACATGCCCTACTATCAGAGCGCTTTGGCGGACCGCCTCGAATACGAACTAACGTTCAACGAATACGGCCGAGTTCTCATAGCCACTGACATGACATCGAAGTATACGATCGACAATGTTTCGCTGGAGTACGACATGGTCACGATGCCCGAACTCGCGCGATTAATCAGATCCCAGTATGTCGGGCGCGTTGCCATACTTTACGACCGAATTCTTCGCCACCGCAAGATGACGAGAGACAAAAGCGACACATTGTGGAATATTAATGTCAACGTAACCTGCCCGCTCGATGAAAGGTATACTGATGTTGTTTGAGGAGGGTCGGTTCGCGCTCGGTGCTAGAAAATCCGACAAATTCTATAACCCCAAAATCACGAAGGTAGAGGTGACGATCGAGGGAGTACCCAATCAACTCTACAGCGCGGGTCTTCGCGCGCACCAGCAGTGGGACGAAGTAAGAAGACATTTTGCTTCTGGCTCTAAGTGTTCCCCGGAGGTTGCCGCGGTTGCCAAAGACCTGCAGCTCTCGGACGTCTCCCTCTCGGATTTTCTGACTACCAAATACGCTCTATGGCTAGACATGCGAGCCAGCGACGACGACCAAATGCACGGTAGTGGACGCCAAGTTGAGAACGCTAGTGAGGGTGTGACGATCCAGATAACCAAAGAGGCGGATGGAGCCGGGCCATTGAACGTGTACTTATATATAATAACAGACGCGCAACTCAATATAGAAGATGGCCGATACGTCTCAGCTTTATACTAATTTTAGCAATCAATACCAATTCACGATTGGAGATGCCCACTCTGCCATAATATGTGGGCAGACAGGATGCGGAAAAACGGTTTTCATCCTCGACTTACTCGAGGGCTCCTACCGCGATGCCTTTCGTCACATTGTGATCCTGTGTCCCACTGTGCGGCACAACGAGACTTATCAGCGGCGCCCGTGGATATGGACCGACCCTGAGGTATACGTCGTTGACCCCGGCGACAGGCTTCACGGTTGGCTGCGTGTCTTCTATCAAATATTCCAGGGAGAGCGGCCCTACCCTATACGTGATTGACGACTGCTCGGCCAAGCGGCGATGACCAAAAAGAAGGACATGCTCTCCGAGCTCGCATCTTCTGGCCGCCATGCGAGGCAAAGCGTATGGATCTCCACTCAGAAGTACAACGCCGTCCTAAAGGATCTGCGCGAGCAAACGAAATGGGTCGCCCTCTTCCACTGCAAGGACCGAGACTCATTCGATGAATGTCTTAGAGAGAACGACGTTATCCCAACGCGCGAGGAGCGCCTGGAGGTTCGACAGATACTTTCGGATACTATGCACACCAAGCTTCTGCTAAAGACTGGTCAACCAACTGCTTATAATGTAATTAATTAGTAACTGCTGATTAAATGCTTAACAATGCTGAACAAATGCTGAACAATTACTGAGCAATGCTGAACAAATGCTGAGCAATGCTGAGCAATTGCTGAACAATGTTGAACAATGCTTAACAAATACTTAACAATGCTGATAAAATGCTTAACAATGCTGAGCAATTGCTAAGAATGTGTTGCTCCGCTGCGAGCTTTATTGCGAGCATAACGGTGATCATAAGTATATGGTGGTGCGCTTGGCAATATGTTAGACTTATGAGACTTGTAAGAATAATTTTAGCAATAATGAACTGCGACGAACTTCTCGATCAGCTAATGGAAGAAACAGTCGCTCCGACTGTCGACACGACTGAAACTGTAGGAACACCAGTCAGCACGACTGCCGGCACGGCTGCCGATACGGTCCCGAAAGAAAATGAAAACGCGGCGCGTCGCGAGCGTCTAGCTGCGCTGGTTGCTGGGGGACAGTCGGAGCATTATCTCGGTAGGCTTCTCTCAGTTTGTCAGGTGGATAAAATGTCAGATGCGGAGGTCGATACAATGTATGCGCGATACGAATCCAAATTAGGTGCGGAGATGACAAAACCTCTCGGATCGGCGGCTATTCATTTGTACGCTACTACCGTTAGTATACTTCTCCCTATACCAGACACCGTGGGGTTGATTCGCGATCTAGAGACTGACCCTTTTATAGGACACACTCTTAGAACAGCATGCTGCTCAATTTATCACAAGTTTGGAATGTACTTAGCTCCGCTGACAACCGCGTTGACCACGGGTAAACACTGTCAATTTGGACATATATGCCCACGAACTATAAGCCCTAATATTAATATTATAAATGATGACACAAGACACACCTGCGAGAGTGACGGAGTTGAACCCGAGTGTTACTCTGCCACCGGGTGACATACCGCATATAACAAATCCCAAAAGACAGGCGGCTGTGAGAGCGGCTGCTGCCACACGAAAAGCTAAACAAGATAAAATATTCGCCGAGCTTCGAGAGGCAAAACGGTCGTTGCAATCGGAGACAGAGACGGCAAAACACCCGGTGGCAGCTGTTTCTCCCCCAATCGCGATTGGATTGGAACCGATTACTCCAACTCCCAATTTCGATTGGATCCCGTGGGTTGTTGTTGGTGGTCTGTCGGTTGTGGGCACCCTGTATGTGCTTTACCGTTTCAACAACAGGTCCCCCCTATCATCAACAAGGTTGAAATTGAAAAAACAACCCCCAACACTGTTGGATGCGGTTCCAATCCAATCGCGTTCAACAGTGTTGAGGGATGCGCCCCATTTAAACATTAAACGCGATCCCTTTTATATGCAATAATTATAATGGCTGAACACGATGGTAAAATGATAGTGAATGCGCTTTATCACGCCGTGGTAATATCGGGTCTCAGTATCGGGTATGCTCGACTATCGAAGGTGGCCTTAGGAGGGTCCGCCCCCAAATTGGACTTTACTGTGAGATACGTAGGGCTCGTGACCTTAGATGTAGCGGCCGCAGTTTGGACCCGAGATTATCTAATTAAAGCTGGAATTCTACCCGTTAATATATGGAAATAAAATGACTACGATCGGAATAATAGTAGGAGGAGCGCTCGTGAACGCATTGGCGTTCAGCGGCAGCAACTTTCTATTCTCTAAACTACAAAACTCGAACGCGGATGAGGAGCGCGAGCGTCACGATTTAGCTGTAGAACAACTCAATAGCGCAAAGGAAGCGTGGTCACAAAAACGAACCGCCCATCTCGACTGGGTCAACGAAGAGCTTCGCCGCGAGAATCACACCGCGCAAACTTTCCAGAACGTTGAAGAAGCCAACCGCGAGTACGCGCTGGCATATCCGCAGAGAAGTCTCGATCCAATGAAATTGGGACTAGATCGCGAGCCCAACTTTCAGATTTCTATGTACCGTCAGAGGCCCAAAAAGACCGCGAGATCGCGTTCATCGTCGTGGGAATGGCCGCGACGGGTCTCGTCAGCTACTATATATTCAATCGAGATTGAAATAAGCAATTGAACTTGTTTAAATATATTAATATATAACGACGTAGTTGACGATCATTTATTACGCTTTGATCGATGTAGGCTACACGGCCCTTAAACACCGTATAGCTGGCACAAAGGGTATGATCCGTCTGGCCCAAGATTCTCTCGAGACGTGGCGCGAGGACGAAAAAACGGCCACCCTTTTCGCAATGCGGATGTTAGATTCCCCCACCAATCCTGGGGGGGGGGGGATTGGATTCCTCCGAGTTCCTTCAGAACTTAACCTCCAAAATCAATCGCGATTGTACTTCCAACAAAGGTTTATTATTAACGACGCAGTTACCGGACGAGCTGACGAGTGCATGTTGGAGATTGTCCGATATATTAGAATACTTCGCAGTACATGTAACACGCGTCAAACTTGAATACCAAAACTAACGCGCGCAATGCTGGCGAAATAAACGTACTATTAGCCCACGCGGCTACTAGGAAAGGGACTCGCGGCCATCAAGAACCTCACGGCGGCGACCAAGGTTTCCGAAAACGTTGTCAAGGAATGGCTCAAGAAGCAGGCCATCTGACAGATCTATTTACCCGCGCCTCACAATATTCCGCGCCCGAAATTCGACGTGCCGGTGCCGAACCAAGTTCACCAAGCGGATCTCCTGTTTCTCCCTCACGATCGCGTCGGTCGCAAGACGTACAAGTACGCGCTGACAATCGTTGACGTCGCGAGTCGTTATAAGGGGGCTGAGCCGTTGGCCACTAAAGAGTCTAAGGAGGTGGCCGAGGCTCTTTCCCGAATATATAAGAGGAGTCCTCTCAAATGGCCGAATCTTCTCCAGGTCGATCCCGGCCGCGAGTTCATGGGCGCTGTCTCTCATCTATTGGCTAAACACAAAGTTTCTGTCAGACACGGCCGCGTCAACATCCACCGGGACCAGGGGATCGTGGAGCGCTTCAATCGAACCCTGGCTGAGAGACTGTTCGGACACCAATATGCCAAAGAACTTGTAGACCCTTATTCGCGATCGACCGAGTGGGTGGCCAGACTGTCCGCCGTGGTCTCCGCACTGAACGGAGAGGTGACCAGATTGATAGGTAAGAAGCCCGTAGATGCTATCAAGTTGAAAAGGGTGACGAGCAAGCCCTCTGCCGTCTCGCGCGGGCGACCCGTTGGTTTAGAGGAGCAGCAATCGCCGATTGCACTTCCATCGGATATTGACGTCCGGTACCTCTATCAACCGGGAGAGCTCGAAGGTGGCAGCCGCCGCGCGACTGATCCCGTGTGGTCTCTCAATGTATATCATCTAGATCGATCTATTACAAAACCCGATGAGCCCGTGCTCTACTATTTGGATGATGGGCCATCTCGAGGGTTTGTTCGCGAAGAACTTCTTGCGGTGCCTTCTGACACCCAGTTACCCCGGATCGTCAGAGTCTTTAGATTGCTAATTTTCTTAAAATTAATTAAAGAGGTTCTGTATGTATTCCGTCTGATAACACGCGTCTTTGATCGTAGTACGCCGAGAGTCCTAATTTTCGTTGACAGTACGTTTTCATAACACCGTCTTTCATTTTAAATCCTCTATTTTGTGCTACATCTATAATGTGTTTTCCATCTTCTGTAGTTTCACTTAGTACTCGTTTATATCTATCCCAATTTAAATTGTTAGTTCTCTTGGACATTCCTTTCGCAGAGTTTTTATTAATTGAATTAAATTTTTCTACGAAATAACACTTACTAGATAACGCTATCGCCCTATCTCCGCTAAATTCCATTTTGAAAAGTCCTGGATCTCTTTCGCTCCATTTATCCCAAGCCAACCATTTCTTTTTTTCTTTTTCAAACTCGTCTAGTAAGTTAGGTCTAATCAATTCCTCTATCGTTTTTTTTCCACTAACTCCTATATACATACTATCCGTGTTTTCCATCTGTATTAATTCAAAGTCTTTCTCTTTTTACGTATTTGTCTAGAAAGTCGTATTAAAATTCCAACATTCTCAATTTAGCTAGTTGATAAACCGCTATTCCACAATGGAATGGTCTCTTTACTGAGCACCGGGGTTTTCTTGAAGATATTTCGTACGCATCTCCTATCTCTTCCAAATCATCAAAATACGCGGATCTTAATGCTTTGTCAACACAGGTTTCGTCTTGTGTATATGTCGTAATTAAATGTCTCTCCGTTGCCTCTATCATTTTTCCACAACACGAGTTTCCTAATAATTTCATTATGTCAGCCACCGGTTTCTTATTTGGTTCTACATCCCCCGTTCGTCTTGCGGCTGTAACTTCTTTAGCGAACCATTCGAAGGGTTTACCACTAATATAATCTATAACACAATGAACTCCCGTTATTTCTAGGCCGTGTTTTAAATACCATTTCAACAGTGGCGCGTACAGCAATACTTTAGTGGCCGACATAGATCCCACCAATTTTCTTCCATTTCCTCTAGTTCTGCCAGTATCTTTTAAATATTTTAACATGTGTGCGGGAACTTCGTCAACCTCTACTTCTCTGTTTATAAAACGTGGAGACATTTCAGAAAACTTATCTTTTAAGTTGTGTGGAACTTCTATATCCACCTCCGCAAACCCAAACCAGTCTCCGGATAAAACTCTTTTACAAAACTTTTTAATAAGTTTAGGATTATGTGGGGAATCTATATGATGTATAGTTTCTTTCCCACACGGCATCTCTTTATTTAACGTAGATAAATATAACGCGTTTGCGTCGTACCCCAAAACAGCCTTGCAAGGTTTGGAACCCACTCTAATATTTGAAAAACCGGCTTCTGCATATCGTGTAAATACTATTGATGGACCACCAACTAGAGCGTCTTTCATCATTTTGTATGTTTCTTCTTTCGGTGCGCATAGAGCATCCTCCGGTATAATCGTCTTTGAAGATTTTTGTTCTTTAATGGTTCCTCTCAATAAATATTGTATAGCCACACCCGGTAGTGTTACCGCGTCTTTGAAAATATCTACACCCCTGTGTTTATAAAATTCACACATTTTTCCCACAGCTTCTAGGAACGGTGCTACATCTAAATCGTTATAATATTTCAACCAATCTCTGAAAGTTTTCATATTATTTTGTTCGAAAATTCTACGACATTTACTTAATTCTGTTTCAACTATTAACATTTTCCCAGATAGTTTGGAATACCAATTCTCTATATCCGGTAGTCCTGGGTAATCCAGCTTGTCTGTAGAATCGAACCACTCGTAAGGAAAGAAATATTTCTGTCCTTTACAATCGTAGGCTTTTATCCAACTATCGTAACTTACACCGGGTCCTAGGTAAAGTATTACATCAAGAAATCTAAACTCCGGAGTAAATAGAAATATTGTTGCGTTCGCCCTTTTTCCAACCATTACTTTCTTCGTTGTTGATGACAGTTCACCTACTAAATATTTCTTTATTAAGTTTATATCGTACTTACTGCTGTTAAAACCTATAACCGGTACTTGCTCTATCCACTGTTCGATCTTGGCGATTTGTTTTTCACGTAAATATTCTGTATTAAACTCATATCTTGACCATACTTCTTCTCTTATAGCTTTTCCCCTGACTTTCAAATCTTCTACAAATTTTTCTATAAGTTTTGCGGGATCTTTATCACAAATATGAGTTACTGTTCCTGAGAAATTATCTCCTATACTAACGCTTACCGGAACGTGCTCAGCTTCGTACTCTAAACTATTACCGGTAGTTTCAACTTCTGGTTGGAGATACGCCTCAAAATCGTATACTATCTGATATGGATAAAGAGTAGTGTCGCAACCGATCTTTATATCTCTACCCGTTCTTTGAAATTCGCATTCCCACATAACTACTAGGTTGAATTATTTGCTTCTAATAAATTTATCTCTTCTCATTGTGGATGCGCGTTCTTCTTTTTTATGCTTTGCATGAATCTCACACCCGTGCCAGTAACAGCCGTGATATTGATATACGGTATTGGTTTCTGGACAGTATCCATCTACTGGAGCTCCTAAAATCCATCTTTCACCTCCGTGTCTCTTCATATTACTCTCTTTCGTGAATTTCTGTTTGCAATTATCGCAGGCGTAAATTTTAGATAGGTTTTTAAGGTTTTTTTATCAGAAATGCGTGATTATTAAACAGTCCTATTGTCATTGGTTTATTACCGAGTGCATCATAGTGCGCTGGTACCTTTTTCAACCACCAAACACCACCTTGTGTCGGTTGATATACTTCTATACAGATTTTAAAAAAACTCTTCAACCTTTTTCAGATGTGAAAAAGGAATTGGTGAAACCACATTACTACCGGTATATTGTTTACTAAGTTCTTTCGCCTTGTCCGTGCATCTGTCAGGTCTGATCTTTTTATCAAGGTGCATAGCTAGACACCTGAACAGACAAAGGTCGTCATTATACTTATCTAAAGAATACATACCTTTTCTATTCCTCAACCATTCTGGAAGTTCTCCTCCTGCTACTTCTTTGGATTGTAGTCCCAAATCTATTACCCTACTGCCCTGTATTAACTTTACAAAAACCTCTACCCATCTTACAAACTTCCACTTTGTATTTGGTCTGTCTGTTTTATCGGACATTATTCGTGTTTGCTCCTTATCTGACAACAATTTTTTAACGGTTTTCATTGATGATAGTGGTTCGCTACCACCGAGATTTTTGTGAAATATTATAGTTTTAGGTTTTCCATTTTTAGTTTCCTCCATATGTTCTAGCTTGTAAGAATATGAATATCTCAAATAAAAATTTGTTGTTAGATACGGAGCGATTTTATCGGACATGCGTTCAGACTCGTTAATGTCAATGTTTTTACGAAAGGATAATGTAATTACCCGTCTTCCATTTTCTACCTTTTCCAACGTTTCATCGTGAGCCCCCAATATTTCTTCACCTTTTTCCACTATCGCGCGAACGATAGATTTTTTCTTATTATTTGGGTCGCCTGTGCGTCTAATTTGGGATGTGCTTGAAGGTTTGATTACACTGGCCCTTAACTCTCTTTTTGAATTCTGTTACCAACTTCCTCCGCTAGTGAGAGGTCTTTAAAGGCTCCTAGTTTGTGGGCGCGGGTAAACCGCTTCATAAACGCCTCATTCTTTGTGGAGTTTATAAGATTTGTCAACCCCCTAACTCCCAACCGTTTACGATAAGTAATCCCTAGAGATTCGGCTTCTCTTCTCAAACTTTCGATTTCTGACGTTATCATATTTTCTGTATATAACCTATGAGATTTATCTGTTCAATTGGATGAACATGATGTTTTTTTCTCGTCCAATTGAATATAAACATATACATATATATACATAATGGAGTGTGCGACTTGTTGTAAGAGTTTTGCGTGTAAAGACTATCTACGAAGGCATCTATCGAGACGTAGAAAATTTCCTTGTGTCGCCCCACAATTTCAATGCCCCAGATGCCCTTGTAAGTTCGTTAGTGCCCAAACTCTTTGTAGACATAAGCAACTACGCTGCCCTGTGGCTAAAGGTGAACGCGGTAGACTAGAGCTGGTAGAATTAGTTGCTGATCTGCGAAATAAATTAGCTATATCGGAGGAGGAAAATACGAAATATAAACTATCACGCGCGGACGTATATAATTCTACAAAATCCAATTGAACATACATTTCTTCTTTTTTTTTTTTCTTTTTCGAAATGCAGTCCAATTGAACAAAGATTTCTTTTTTGTTTTCCCCTCCGGCGCATTATCGGGTGGCTATTTCGTTGGGTAGCCGAAACCATTACAGATTTGCCACGGATTTTCTATTTCTGGCGTATATAACCTATGAGATTTATCTGTTCAATTGGACCTCTTTTCAACTTATGTATTTATGACACCAATTGTCACGATTTGCTGTCGGGTGACAATTTCCTCGTTAACCAATTTTTGAGTTTTTCGGGGTTGGTCGGGGTAGTATATAGGGTGGGGAAATGATACCACCGTTAGGTGGTATCATTTTGACTCCCTATATACTACTAAAAGAGTAAAAATGTCAAAGAACGACAGTTAGCGACAATTTACAACGCCTGAAGCATTTCTAAGTCATTGATGCTGCGAGGAACTCGTGCAAGTATCATTGCTATAATATTTTGTCACGACACCGTGGCCATAACGTCAAACATGTATTCACGTTCAATGACGTCACAAGTACGTGACGTCAAATCATAACGTCATAATATGTGTACCGAGGTACGAGGTATCGCGTCTCATATTAGTGAACGTTTCAGTAAGTTATCATTTTCCGTTTTCTGTTCACACTTAATGTTAACTGACACCAGTAAACGTAAATGGGACGGCAAACTGTGAACTTTTACGGAGACGCTAGACAATTTGAAATGTCGTTTTTCCGACGTCGTTTACCGCTTTTCATGACGTTGTCATTAAGCCCGGTTTTCGTATGGCGCGGCCCAATTATGTATTTCATGGGTAGGTATATAATAAAACGTATTACGCGTAAATCGCGCGACATGACGTGGGCACGAAAACTGACGTAGCACGATTATAGGTGCATTTTTTCATCGTCATTATTTTGTCTACAATTTTCATTTTAAAGTAACAAACACCAATTCACAATTGCACAGGCACAATGTTGTTGACACATTTTGACAAGTAAACGCCGATTATTGGTGCATAGAGGGGCTCAATGTAATCCAAAGAATGAATTTAGAAACAGCTAGTTGCTTATTTAGTACTGATATAATTATTAATGCACACTAAGATTGGATATAGCTAATGCATATACCTACAATTGGAAAATGTACGTAAAGTTTTGTAATTCTTCTTCATTTTAGTAGCGACAAACGTAAATGTGTAAAATTTAGCGACTACTTTTGCTGATTTAATACGGCATATGCTCTCGTGAGTAATGACGGGCGTCACTATCAGTAAAATAAATATTACTAAATGATTATATGTGTATAGCGGGCACTTGTAATTTTTTGAACTGATGGAATAGTGACACAATTATACACTTATTTAATTCCTATAAAGAACATGTTGTGCCTACTGAGTGGGCATGTGCCTTTAACATACGTGTAACACTTCGATATGCAATCACTTAAATAAAGTATTGTATTGTATGGTTACTTTTCCAGTAAATCTTAACATATAATCTGGAAATAAATAGGTGGTCCGTTTTGGCCTGAAATCTGGTCCGTTATGTCCAGAAATCTGGTCCGTTTCGCCTGAAATATGGCCCATTCATGGTCCGATATGTTCATAATTCCTTATTGAAATTTAAATTACATCAATACTAGCAAAGATGTCGTCCGTCAGGAAATAATTTCGAGCTAATTCCCGTGTCATTTTATTTCCCGCAAATAACCAGTTATAATCAAAGAGTATTAATGTAAAGGTATAACGTATACATTTTACTAAATCTGGACCTACATGCAATGGATTTGTACGGCAGCTTAAAAGGGGCATGCGCAATTCTTTTTCTATGTCGTTCCCACGACATAGCATCTCGTTCCCATGAGATAGCATCTCGTTACCACGACTTAGCTATGTCGTTCCCACGACATAGCATCTCGTTCCCTCGAGATAGGATCTCGTTCCCACGAGATAGGATCTCGTTACCACGAGTTAGCTATGTAGTTCTTCCCACGAGATAGCATCTCGTTACCACGACATAGCATCTCGTTACCGCGACATAGCATCTCGTTCCCACGAGATAGGATCTCGTTACCACGAGTTACCTATGTCGTTCCCACGAGATAGCATCTCGTTACCACGATATAGCATCTCGTTCCCACGACATAGGTAGCCAATGAAAATGCAGCAGAATTACCGCCATTTTTTCTTTCAACCATAGTTGAATATAGTCCGGCAGCCAAAGGCCGATTTGGGGCTTTACCTTGTTTTGGATAACATATTTTTTTATTACTGACTATGTCTAGACCTTCTAGTTTTGAAATCCAACTGATGACAAGCTGTCACCCCTTGAGCGTTTTAAGAAATTTGCACAAATGCAAGATGGCTGTCAAATAGATATAGTGTACCATATAGTTGCATTAACATGAGGAAAGTCAGCAATTTAAGAGCGTAAACTGGGTGTATTTGACATAGTGATGAAAATTGGCAAAGTTAAAATTCAATTCCTTAACTGTACTATGGGAAAACTCCAAGATGGCCGCCAAATGTGACTATTTGACGTAATTTCACCAGTTCGTCACAACAAAGAGTATGATTTTTATAATCTTGGGTTTATTGAAACAATGAATGTTTATTTGTGTAACTTTGCTGTGAAATTGAAAAACATATATAATTGCACTCAGAGCAAATGTGCATACGGATATTGTATTTAGATACACAATGATTTTAGTACCTTAGGTACGCAATTAGATCATTGTTTCAACAGCATTAGTCCAAGATGGCCGCCAACTATTTTAATATTATTGTAGCTTATATAAGTACACTCGGATGTCACATCTAAGAATGTAATTATACCAAATACTGGTATTAAGTCAAGATGATCATTTGTTTTCTGAACTTAATATACACCATTAGACAACTTTCAATAACAGAAGTCTAAAATGGGTGCCGGATAATAATATGCATGTAGTACATTCTACTAGTAATCAAATCATATACTTATAAATAGTACACTTGGTTATATACGTTGGCTTATTCAGTTTATTTTGGAAAGCCTTCTTGTCTTGCCATTCCACATCAACATTCATGCAGGTAATATGCTGACACCAAATCCAATATGGCTACCAACTTATGTAATTATAACTTATATAGTGGGCGTTGGCAAGAAGATGTAGTGTGGAACTTTACAGTAAATTGCAGACTACAATAGACACTGTACACACCAATATATACAACATGACAACAGTCAAGGTACCATGCAATGGATATAAGGAATGCACTAATCACGAAATTTAATATACTAATATGACAATGCTAAACAACATAACTGTCATCCCTTGCTGCTAGAGTGTTTGTGCCATCATATCTTCTTCTTTTCGTATAGTCATATCTACAATATTAACTTTCATTTGATGTATACTGTGTACATGTATTTCGTTGTAATTAGTTTGTCGTTATCGTATGATATATTATTCGTTTTTGATTGCCTTGTATGATGATGTCCCTTTGAAGCATGATGGCGAGGTAAGCGGGAGGTTTGCTAAACAGTTCAGGTTCAACCATCCAAGTGTTCTGTTTTATGCATTGTCGTGTCCAAGGTGGCATCCTTCTTGTCATGTCTCCGTGTACTGTACTTCATTGGGATTTGATTTTCCTGTTACTTTACCAGTAGTTCATTTGGGGAATATTTGTTGTTGTACTTGCTCTGCATTTGTTATACTGTTTATGTAGTGCATGCACAGTCATTTTTGTTTTGGGACCGTACACCGCTGATCGTGGAGTGCATGTTTGTGCCGCGATGTGCGCATGTCATTTGTTTATTAGGAAGTATTTATTGCGTTGGTTTCTTCTTTTCATGGGTTTATGGGTCTCAGTTTTCTACTGTGTTCTCTATTATAATAATCATCTCATTATTATGCGATCGGCATTGACATGCATTTGTAGAAATGTTACAATCTTGACATGATAATCCATATGTTATACATTAAACCACGCAACAGCTAAACATAGGTTAGCGCTTCATACGCAGTTGTACGTACATACATCGGGTACATACATTAATAACATCCTGGCTAAGTGAATCCATTACACCAATTGAGTGGATGCATGTGGTGTTCGCCAGAAAAGTGGAACACAAGCATTGTGAAAACACTCTATTTGAACATTTATTTGTCAATACCTGTGTTAGCAGATAGCATTACACCATTTGTCCGATTTTATCTTTTTTATAAAATAAAGCACTTTTCATATATAACGTATGAAATTGCATGGTTATATTGGCTGACCTATATTTGCTAGTTATATTGGAATACCAACTTGGAAGTCTGCTACATGTAGTGACACATGTGTGAGCGTACATGTATAAAGGAGCAGGCGCGGGGATACAGGGGGGGTCCAGCGGTCCGGACCCCCCCCCCCCCCCCCCCCCCTGCGTCCCGGCAAAAAAAAAAAAAAGACAAAAGACAAAATCTACAATACTCGAATAGTTGGATGACTTTTTCGTGGCCTAGGTGTCAGGAAATCGCATCTACGGCGATCTGGCATCTAAAATGTTCCTGGGGGAGCACCACCAGACCCCCCTACTTTACCATTTCGCGCTCGCGAGGTCGGCTATGCCGAATTTTAATTACAGACCCCCCCCCCCTGCAATTATTTCTGTATCCGCGCCTGAGGAGTTATAGAACATGTTACTATACAAGTAAAATATTGCTAAAAAAATGTGCTGGACTGAACTTAATATTATATGACTTAATTATTAAACGATGATTGCTATAATTTATATTTGGCAGCCGTCTTGGACTTCTGCTATTGGAACACGCGTATAATTACATAAGGTTACAAAATAACACAAGATTGACATAAATGTGTCTATTTTCTTTGAAATAGGTCAACGTGACATTTCATATTTTAATAATTACACATTATGATTGCCATTGCAAGGTAATTTATATCTGGCGGCCATCTAAGGCTTCTTCTATTGACACATTTGTCTAATATTGCATTTGAAAGTTACATAAAACGCCCAATGTGCCCATAAACATGAGATATGTATACTAATATGCTTAAATTAATCAATAGACCCAGTAATCAGTATGCAATTTGCGCAGTATAAGGCAACGTGACTTTTTTTCAATATTTGGCGGCCATTTTTGACGTCTGCTATTAGCACAGTTATTTCATTATATTTCTAAGTTACTGAAAACGTTCAGTGTATGCCTAAATCTAATGCATATATACCAAATTACTACAATATGGCGCTAATATGCAGTTATATGCTTAATTATCAGTCGTTTACATTATTGTTATATGATACTATATGTATATGTGGCGGCCATCTTGGACTTCCCCTGTTCACCAACTTGTCTACGAACATGTCGAACGTACTAAAAGCGTTTATTTAGTCAATATATCCAATATCAGTATCATGTTTGCTTTGATATAGAGTGTGAGAGTAGTTATATGTAAAATATGTAACATTTGGCGGCCATTTTGGATTTTTTCCATGTCACAGTGAATTGAATTGAATATTAAAAATGTTGACCGCTTATCTGATAAGTCAAGTAAATCCATTTTACGCTCTTAAATTACTTCAATACCTCACACGGCATACTATAACTGTTTGGCGGCCATTTTGCAAATTTCTCAAAACGCTGAAGGATAACAGAATGTCATTAGCCGGATTCTGGATGTGGATGACATCGACAAGCAAAATCGCCAATAAAAAAACTATGTTAATCAATTTGCTGTATAATAAGCTCCCGGCTGTCGGACTAATATGGCGGTAATTATGCTTCATTTGCATTGGCTACCTATCTCGACGGAACGAGATGCTATGTCGTGCGAACGACATAGCTAACTCGTGGTAACGAGATGCTATCTCGTGGGAACGAGATGCTATGTCGTGGTAACGAGATGCTATCTCGTGGGAATGACATAGCTAACTCGTGGTAACGAGATGCTATCTCGTGGGAACGAGATGCTATGTCGTGGTAACGAGATGCTATCTCGTGGGAACGACATAGCTAACTTGTGGTAACGAGATGCTATCTAGTGGTAACGAGATGCTATGTCGTGGTAACGATATGCTATGTCGTGGGAACGACATAGAAAGATAATTGCACATGTCCCTTTTAAGCTGCCGTAGATTTGGGTACTTTTGCTGCTCGCATTTTATAATGGTTCAAATTGTAGCCTTAGATAAACATATCGTAGGCAACATTTGTAGCTATAAGTGGGACATTGACCTTGGGCCTAGGTACCTGGATTTTACGACTGGTTCGTGCTCGGATGATGACGAACATTTGTTATATGAAAATCCACCTAAAGGGTTTTGATGTATGACCCCAGATGGACATTCTGTTTCAATGTTAACCGTTGACCTCTAAGTTTAACCTTGACCTTGGAACTAGGGACCTGAGTCTTGCGCACGGTTCGTCCTCTGATAATGATATTCACCAAACGGTTGTGTAGATATATCTCGGATGGACGGACGGACGTTCTTACGTGGCACCTCTTATTTGGTACATTCATTGTTTTCAAACAGGGGGCCGTTTCACTAAACTTCATACGACTAAAATGTTCGTAAGTGCTAATTTAGGATCGCCTGGAAATTTCAATTGATGAAAAACAGTGTTAATGTGAAATTTACAGACCATCATAATTTTGCACTTACGAACTTTTTAGTCGTACGAAGTTTAGTGCAACAGTCCTCTGATGAATAACCACATATACTAAGACAAAATAGGCTTAAATAGTTACGGAATAAGTTGCATTGTTTTCTTTTGTCATATATCCAACCAACTAAGACCTAACGTGTGCCCGGGTGGACGGACGGACGGACGGACTTTTATTACATCCCTTCGGGGGTACATCAATTATTTTAAACAAAGAAATGAACGCATAGGAAACATACGGAGCCCCGCAGGGGACTCGGATTTTTTTTTATTAATTCGTTCCCACGAAATAACAATTTGTTCCCTCAATTTAACAATTCGTTCCCCCGAATTAACAATTCGTTCCCACGATATAACAATTCGTTCCCTCGAATTAACAATTCGTTCCCACGAAATGACAATTCGTTCCCTCAATTTAACAATTCGTTCCCTCGATTTAACAATTCGTTCCCACGATATAACAATTCGGTCTCACGAATTGTTTCCTGTGGGAATGAATTGTTATTTCGTGGGAACGAATTGTTATTTCGTGGGAACGAATTTTTAAATTGAGGGAACGAATTACGAATTAGTAATTCGTGGGAACGAATTGTTAAATTGAGGGAACAAATTGTTATTTCGTGGGAACGAATTAATTAAAGAAAAATAATTCTACATCCCCTGCGGGGCTCCGTATTCTAAATCACAATTTGCTATAAACGGCTATGCGATAAGGGAGATAATTCCAGAGCTCCCAGGGTGTCCGGCTTAGAGAGGTTCCACTGTAATAACACGACAATGAAAAGACACGACAATGAAAGAAATGATAATGAAACCCATCTAACTAAAAGACAGTGGGTTCGCCACATGGACGGATCCAGCATTTGGGGAACGGGGGGGGGGTGTTGTCCTATTTTCGAGCTTCCCCCCCCCCCCCCACCCCCACGGAAATATTTAGAAATCTAGATGTCCGGAAAATGCACCTTCCTGTGTTTTACGGCATTTAAATTCAGACTCCAACTGGTTGCAACCCCGGACCCCCACCCCCCCCCCTCTCCAGATCCGCCCCTGCGCCAGGGTATCCGGTTTAGAGGAGTTATACTGTAGAATATTCCGGTGAGACAGATGTTTGCTCATTGTGTTACAGTACCCGCAATTATACCAGCTACGGCGGCAGTATGGCGTACAGGAGCACACGAGACAGCACGTTGTTCAGGTAAATATCACGCTGTAACATCGGTGTTGTACTCCGCGCCGGCGTAAAATGCACAGGAACGCATTTTCGTCTAGTAACATGTACTGTACAAATATATTTTCATCTAACAACCGGCGCAATAAATTTGCGCCGGTTACTAGATGAAAATATATTTGTACAGTACATGTATATTCTGCATTCTGGGAATTCGTTAAGAATCCGGTGCCTATTTCGACGTGAAACATTTTACGCTCTGAGTAAAATACAGAAAAAAGTGTTCCATCAAGTTCGCTAGGTGACGCAATGAAACGCATAGGAATTCCCTGGCTCGACGAGGAATTCCTCCAGTTTCTAAGCCGAATCTGAGACATATTCACTAAACTTGGTACAATAGAAATATTTGAGTGGTGGCCTTATATATTATGATTTGCCAGCATCGGCTGTCCGTTTGTAAACATTGATTTTGCACTCGACTCACTAGGGGTAAGTCTTCATGAAATGTATTTTCTTACAGAAATTAGTGTCAACACTTAAAGAAAATGTTGATGTAAGTTGGGTTCTTGACGAAGACCCAGACCACAAGACACCACCTGCTGACAACGATAACGCCAGTCATGCTCTATATGAATATCTAAGGGAGTGCATTGAATGTTGTTGGTTAATCCTCATATCCTCACCACCGCTGAAGCTAAAATTTGATGTCATTGGCAAAAATATCAACAGTTTGAAGACGACCTTCACGGAATATTCATCGAGTGGTCCAATTAAACAGGATGGGAAGAACAAAGGTGATGTCGTTGCCGTCGTTTGGCCGGCGGTGACGACCGTTGATGAGACAGGAATGTACCAGAAAGGTGATGTTCTGACCGTGTCTGAATCGCCTGGATCGACAGGGGAGAACGGCACACGGCGATCGAATGACACTATACACTAACTCGTGAAGTCTAGGCTATAGTCTTTTAATACCAAGCTTTCCATGTTCGACCAGGAAACTAGTCGAACTAATTGCGAACAGTAACTCTTCCAATCTACTCCCGTACCGTCCGTAGCCAGTTTACGGAGGTACGGGATTAGATTGCAAGATTTACCGTTCGCAACTGGGGCCCGTTTCACTAATTTTCGTAAGACTAAAATGTTCGTAAGTGCAAAATTATGATAGACTGTAAATTTCTCATTAACAATGCTTTCTTGTAAAAAATTATTGGATTTACATTTATTGAGCATAGGCTGCATATGCAGTCTATGCTCAATAAATGTAAATTCATTAATTGAGATTTCCAGACAATCCTAAATTTGCACTTACGAACATTTTAGTCATACGCAGTTTAGTGAAACGGGCCCCTGGAGTCGAACATGATACACTTGATACAAACACGCTAGCATTTTTATTCTAATATGTGGCTGTGACTGTCGAAATGGGGCTTATGTGATGTGTGACCAGTGTAGCTCCTGATCATATAACACACGTATGTAGCCTGCTAAATTTGTTATCTATATTGCTTGTCAAAAGCGCGCCAGATGTTTCATTGATGAAATGGCGAATAATGCAGTCAGTCCCATCTGGATTTACGCTGTGCGCAAAACATATAGGCCCCATTTCTCCAGTCACAGCCACATATCACATAACATTTCATGCTGTATTTGGTATATTAAAATATGACGCGTTTTCCTTTGAAAAGGACACGCACTTGTTGCACTGAGCTATTGACTCTACATCATTCGAGAACGTCATGTGACTTCCTTTGACCAATGAGACGTTGACCAAAGTACTTTCTATCGGATTCTAGCCCGAATTCTCTGTCTGTAACGCAGGGCGACTTACATCATATAGCTTACATGTCGCCCTGCGTTACAGACACAGAATTCTGGTTAGGATTGACATTGATACATAATTAATGCCCAATTCGTCCTTTTATCAGTCAATAATTTCAACTTAAAATGATGCTCATGATTTGGAGCATTTTCATTGGCCACGAGTAGCCACATACGAACATATGACAATGTATACATGTAGATGAATAAACTCCAGAACTGTTGTTATTCATCGATTCGAAATTTTAATTGTGGCAAAACGCAATATAGCTGTTAAATACACTAGTCCGGCAGCTGGCAGCTTAACCTTGTTTTGAATAACGTTTTTTATTGGCGATTGTGCTTGCCCATATCTTCTACATCAAGAATCCGACTGATGACACTCTGCCATCCTTGAGCGTTTTGAGAAATTTGCATAAATCCAAAATGGCCGCCAAACAGTTATAGTATGCCATATAGTTACATCCACGTTGAGTATTGAAGTAATTTAAGAGCATAAAGAGGATTTACTCGATATATCGAGATATTTTCATCAACATTAAAATTCAAATAAATTAACTGTGACATGGGAAACAATCAATATGGCCGCCAAATGTCCCATATGTTACATATAACTGCTCTCACACTCCATACCAAATCAAAAATATATACTAATAGTGGATATATTGACACAATAAACGATTTCAGTAAGTTTGTATGTAATTAGACAAGTGGGTGAAGAGCGGACGTCCAATATGGCTTCAAATTGTCACATTATACATCAAAATCTTATTTGCGGATGTGCCTGGAGAAATAGGGCTTATGGGTTTTGCGACCAGTGTAGATCCAGATCAGCCTGTGCATTCGCACAGTCTGATCAGGATCTGCACTGTTCGCAATTCCATCAAGGAAACAACCGTCATATTTTAACAAGCAATATACATAGAGCGTTATCCGGCTACATGAGTGTGCTATTTGATCAGGAGCTACAGTGGGCACACATTTATAAGCCCCGTCACACACTCACGCGTATAGAAATTGTTAAAATCCAGAATAATGTGATGTATTTACCAGCGACCACATGTGCATCACCATAAGGCCACCACCCAACTCGTCCCTTATTCCGTGACAACGTATGATTAAACCATGTGTCTTAAAGGTACATGCCCACTCAGTAGGCACACACTGTTCTTTATATCAGACACATCATCTGAGACTTTTTCTGGCAAAATAAACAATCATTCACCATTACCCCACGTATGCATTGGCATTATTATACATTATATATCAGGCGTAAATTTCCTCACTGATATCAGGGGCGATAACCGTGTTTCTTTATAATGTTAACGGACATTACTATTTATTCTCTGTATTTATTTCTGGATGTGCAATGATCAGACTTTATAATCTGTCGAAAATATAATTTTTTCAGGTGACGCATTTAATTAGTATAAATATTAAAAAACATCATGCCTAATTTGCATATGAAAACAGCCTGATACCACCGCGAGTCACTATCAGTAAAATAAGATTACTAAATGATTATATCTGTATAACGGGCACTCGTAACCTTTAGAATATATAGTTATTACAAATATTCGGTTCTGATTTGGGGATTTTCCTCCCATTTGTACTTGTACCGGTAATATATGGGATTTAGTACTAAACCCATTGACACGGCCTTAATTTACCTTAGCTGTTGATATGCCGTTAAACCCCAACAAAAAAACAAACAAACATAAAAGGACTAGTCGGAAAACCATCTTGTGACGGTTGGATTGGTTGCAAGATTAACATATCAGAATCCATTCCAGTTACTTATGGGTGAAAGGGTTTAACTTAGTCATTTACGTTATTTTACATCGCGTTAGACGACGCCAAACAGTGCTCTCTGGCTACGTAGATGCCTGTGAATAATTGACTACCGGTACTGTACAAACGTTTACACTTTACTTCTTTGAAACGATATGTTATTGTCTGCATAATTTAACCAGCTTTCTAATGACATATTGCACAACAGATTTGACCAAATAATTATTTAGATATAAACACAGTCTAGAACTGTATGACTGCACATACTTTCAAAATGATGTTGTCATTGGTTTAAATGTGGCGCGTTTAAACCAAAGACAACATCGTCAACGAAAAATATGTCAACGCGATGCGTCCACGATAGGCACTCGTTCGTTTGTGGAACCAGAAATGTATCCGGACTGTATAGTAGCTAGTTCAACTGTCCATAAATATGACGTATTCTATTCGGAACATTTTATCATTTGGGGTAATTGTGATGAATATTTGAGAGCAAATGATTGTGATGCATTTCAAGTTATTATATGCATGGATTTATCTGTGAGAGAAAACCCGTAATTGTTAATTTACAAATAACGAATATTACACCGTGGAGAGAACACCCATAATCACCCGCGTGCACTCTATCGCAGATGTCATAAAATAAGCACCGCCCACAAAAATGCATACGCAGATGCAAACGTCCCTGAAACTGAAACATTATACAATGTATTTTTGTTCGACAAATGTTGTTCAGAAATTTAATAAATCGGATATTCCATCGTGAATGTTTGACTAGCTTGAAATAATACACTCGTGCACTTCGGCTACTGCAAAACAACTCTTAGCTTCTCTTACTCATTACTTACGCGGAAGCACATACACTCGTGTATTAGTTCACGCAATTCAAGCATGTATGATGGAATATCCTTTATGTAATCTGAAATGTTCTATATTTCTAAAAGGGTTTATAAAGGCCTGTACTAATCTATTGAGGCTAGAGTAGAGTTGACCTAAATGTATTAACCCTTGGACCGCTACTCACAACAACAATTGTCGTCTGCTGTTGCATTTATATCTTCATTTCTCAATAAAAACATGCTGTCAAAGCATGCTGTAAATTGTTCTAAAGTGCTGTTAAAGCATGTTTTTGATGATAAAAATGGAAAATAAACAGCAGACGAGAAAAATAATAAGATAGCGGTCTAAGGGTTAAAGTGTATTCTACTGTGGAAATTAGTAAATTGACAGAAAGAGAGAATATTGTGATTAAACTGACGAAAAACATTGTCATTTTGTGAACTGTCATTCGGACTTTTCGCAATTGTAACACTGGCTTAGTACAATTTATTCTAAGACATTCGGTAAATGTTATTATTCTATTGCTTGTAAATTATAGTGTAAACGTGTGTCTTTACAATTGAATAAACCTTAGTTTACATAAAATGCTGGATTCATTCATTCTGTTGTTGAGACCTGTCTGCCTGGTCAGGGTATGCATTGCAGAAATACTAGTAACTGTCAGCGAATATACCATTAATGTCCATGACTTTCTCTCGCAACACGTGAGTATTCTGCATGTACTAATACATGTGTATCCTTAAATGAGTATAAATCCTATAACCAACAAGGGCATCAGTAGGTTATTACGAGGGCAATCCCCTCGCCGGCAGCCTTGATAATAATAATAATAAAAGTTAACATGTTTGCCTTACAAACAAGGTGAACATAAGTCCTCGGTGTTCTGGACCTTGGGCAGTCCGACGTGGGTCGTATGCAAAACAAAGTACCATCCTTCGACACACATCGTGGCCAAATAGTATCAAAATCGGTGAAGTGGTTCAATAGTTACTGAAAAATGAAAGGTGTTACTAACGCACGCACGCATGCACGTACATAAATGGAATGGACTAAGACATGATCCTCTCTTGCCTATCGGCGATGGGATAATGGTAAAGTAACTTGTGCTATGTTTCTCTATTTGTATATATAGAGCACCTTGCATGAGTGATGATTTAATATGATATTTATTAAACGAGTTAGTTACTGATTTCATCGACGAGTTTAATAAATACCATATTAAGTCATAATAAATGTTAGATTCAATTAATTGTATAGCACATCATCATACATTTAAGCTGTACTAGTCAGCAAACATGTTTTCTGTAATGGACTAATTAACATATTGTGTAATATGATTACTTGTGTAATATGATTTCTATTACACTGCGTTAATACACAACGAGCGACCATTTCATGCAATAATAGTAATTATTCAGAAATGAGACACGCAGTGTGATTTTGTACCTAACAACATGTGCGATTTTTCATGAAATATAATTACAGGAACTTTGGTATTTTCTGTAAATGACGTCGAAAGATGACGAAATTTTCGTCAACTTTAGAATATTTATGGAAACTATAGTAAATGTCATAAATCTTTTTCATGAAATATCGCGCATGTCCTTAGATACAACATCACATGGCGTGTCTGATATGTGGCTGTGGCTGGAGAAATATGACTTATGGAGTTGTGACCGGTGTAGCTCATGATAAAATAGCACACTCCTGTAGCCTGATATGATAAGTATCTATAGTACTTGTTAGAAACGTGACAGGTGTTTCATTGATGGAATCGTGAACAGTGAAGATCCTGGTCAGACTGATCTGGATCGACAGGGGTGGCAAAACCCATAAGCCCCATTTATCCAGTCACAGGCATGAGTATGTTTACGACTGAATGCATGTATGATGATAGTACACACAAACACAAACATTTTCAATCAATCCAACAAATGGTTGCATAGATACATGCAATTTAAAACAAAAACAAAACAGTTTACCAAATATGGTCATTTATCCCGTCAACACGGTGCGTATGTGCATTGAAACATGGTGCTGTGAAACATTTTTGATATCCTGTCAATACGACATAACCACTGCGTATGAATATGTGCGGTGACTGGTGTTATTTGTTTTGCATTTTAAAGCCATTTGTAGGCGTTGACGGGATAAATAGAATAGTAGGTTAGTGTCGTGAATGGGAAAAATATCTGGCGCGGCTCAGAAATTGGATGTGCTCGGCAGAGCCTCGCCCATCCCGTTTCCTAAGCCTTGCCAGATATTTTTTCCCATTAACGGCACTAACCTACTATTCTCTGTGTCATATATCAAATCGAAGGTATCAAGGAGACGATCACTCTCGAGCATTATTTGAAATACAAATTTGACCAGTTTTACCCGGTGATCAGACGACTCACATGTACATACAATTGATTTCATAAATACGATGTAAGTCTTTAATGAAAATATGTTTTACTAATCTCTTTCATCATTTTCTGTGCATATCTGAGACACACCTAAACGATATTGGTCCTAAGAATTCCTAATGCCTAAGAATTATTATGACCCAGTAAACTATGATATGACATGTACAAGTCGGGTAGAAACAAAATTGCTACCCCGCTCCATACTTCTCGCGAGGGTCGCAATTTAACCCCATTTAACCCCATTTCTTTAATGTAACACATGGAAGAGTGATTTGTGCAATCGGTTATCCGCCGTGTTTGATATGTTAACGATATAAAACTGTCAAAGCTGTATCAATACATTATCAATAAAGAAAAAATACACATACACATACATGTACATAAATTGGTTATTTTACCGTGTCAATGTGTTTATCGGACATTTACATGGATATCTTGTAAATTTGAAAGCTTCATTTCGTTATGTTGAATGTTGAAGAACAACAAGAGAAATGATGGCTTCCATGGGAAAATAATTTCCCTGTTCTATTATGTTTGGAAATTTACTAGTTCTACATCAAAGATTATTTGTTTAAATGTATAAAATATACAGCTTTCTAAATTTTGACCTACATGCAAAAGGTTTGGGTATGCACATTTTTTGAATGCGTCAAATTGTAGCCGTATATAACATATCGGAGGCAAATTATTGTAGCTGCAAGTCGGGGTGCTCTAACTCAAGTACTTTGACTCTTTCGAAGTACCATGAGCAACACCGTAGATAGTTAAGGCATATTACTCCTGGAATATTACCATGACCGAGTCGACGGTTGAGACATGAAGTGGCCAATTACCATCCATATCCGCGGTTACAATGTAACCGTTCTGAAATGCTCACCAGGATCGTCAATACTGCAGATACAATTAGCAGACTTAGATCGAACACTCTGGACATCTGTATAAGTTTTTCTCACTGTGACATAATCACTGGAGAGGGAATAACTGGATGAAATACTACCCGCATTATAGGTACTGTTGCTGTTGAAGTTGTGCATTTGTATCACCTCAAGGAGACAGCCCACCCGTATAGTAGGACTATCTGACAAACGTCACCGGACCAAAGAGATCAGAAACTCAGTGTCACCAGCCGTCGTAACTGATTTATAAAGTGGACAATGTTAAATATGTGTCATCTACTTGCTTGATAGTCACAAAACCGGGTTGGGATGTTTGGGAACAATTTGGAACGGAAGCGTTTTATTGACATCACGGGTAGATTATATTTATTCAATGTTGTGCTCGATACCTGTGGCTTACTATGAGGAATAGTGGTTGCTTCCTGCAACAGTACCATAACGGTGTCATGCGAACTGTGGGTACCTGATCATGAAAAATTATCCGCGAAACCCGCTTTGTTTAGTGCCCCAAGTGTGAAACCTTGTCTATTATCAAAGTACTGAAAGTACTGAACATAGGGTACTACAAGAATTCAGCCACGGAAGCGGTGTCGCGCCTGAAAATGCCTTGTCGGTACAAAACACTGTTGTAGCAGGATTTTTGTTAAAGTTTCTGCATTACTTTGACATCGCCATGTTTAGTTCTGTTTTGTGAATGAAATAGTTGGCCCCGGATCGAGTATATTAAAACATACAAATGACGTCATTGGGGAAACCGCTGACAAAATTCTCAATGTATGGAAGCCCAAACGTGTTAGAATTTTCTTTTGTCGTATTTTCAGTACTTGCATTAATATGGGTATTAATCTACGCTGGATGTGTTATACTGTCATTAATTTGTTCCCTGACTGTAATTTATCACTTACTGACTTGTTGACCCCCTTCCTTGAACGTAGAATTGACACTCATGTTGGCGTGTATTGGCCACCATAGACAAATGTCAATCAAGCAGAATTCGGGAATGTTACTAAAATCCGCTGTAAATCCATCGATAGAATGAGGATTAACATCAGTTAGACCCACACGTGCGAGTTTTGTTGCGACACAATCGCGATCATTAAACAATTCTGGGTTCAACAGGTAGCTGTAACCTCTTGATATCGTTGTGTGTGTTGAACGCGTCGGTCGCGTGTTTACACATAGAAAGTGGAGAGTATTCGGAGGGGAGCTAACTCTGCCGAAAACTATAGCCTGTTACTAAATTTAGCGATGACCGCACGATTTGTGATGCAAATGGGGGCAAATAACTTGAAGGCGTAACAAAATAATCCGATGTATTTCTGTACGTAGAACATCCGATGTTGATATTGTTCAGTGCAAGTAGTTTTTCATAATATTATTTTCAATTAGCGGTTGCGTATGACAGTTAAACGTTGAGTAACACAATGCATTTTGTTGTTATGGTTACTCCAAGATATCACTACGGACTATCCCATCGAGGGGGGTCTGGGGCGTGGCTAATTGTCCGAGGCGATTCCAATACATAGGTTACCCTATGTTAAAACTACTAGGGAATGGGGTACCTAGTGCTTCCGACGTTTGTATGGCATATTCCGATAAAAGGTTATGGTAACCCCCTCACCTCCTTATAGCCAGTCGATACACCGATGCGAATCATAGATGTCAACAAGAGTGCCGTAAGTCACAAAATACGCCCGTCGAATATGGGCCAGACAGCGAAGATGCAGAAATGTGAAGCTGTCACCAAGGCAAGAAACATTAATGATAATTTGAAACTGCATAGCATTATTTCTTCATCTCGAAGACGTGTGTATAGTTTCAGATCGATCGACTGAACGGATTCAGAGGAGTTGTGTACACAACCTCTGTGCCCTATATAGAATTGTATGCACAAATGTAGAAAAAATGGCTAAGTTAAAAAGGTGATATTTTTGTTAAAAAATGTTTTTCAGCATAAAAACACCAGGGTGTACATCTTCTATATGTGTAGAAGACGTGTGTATAGTTTCAGATCGATCGACTGAACGGTTTCGGAGGAGTTGTGTACACAAACTCTGTACCGTATATATAATTGTATTGAAAAATGTATAAAAGATGGGTAAGTTAAAAAGGCGATATTTTTGTTAAAAAATATTTTTTCAGCATAAAAACACCAAGGTGTGAAGACGTGTATATGGTTTCAGATCGATCGACTGAAAGGTTTCGGAGGAGTTGTGTACACAAACTCTGTACCGTATATATAATTGTATTGAAAAATGTAGAAAAAATGGGTAATTAAAAAGGCGATACTTTTGTTAAAAAATAGTTTTTCGGCATATAAACACCAAGGTGCACATCTTCAACATGTGTAGAAGACCTGTGTATAGTTTCAGATCGATCGACTGAATGGTTTCAGAGGTGTTGTGTACACAAACTATGTACTGTATATATAATAGTATTGAAAAATGTAGCAAAAATGGCTAGGTTAAAAAGGCGATATTTTTGTTAAAAAATATTTTTCGGCATAAAAACACCAATGTGCACATCTTCAATGTGTGTAGAAAACGTGTGTATAGTTTCAGATCGATCGACAGAACGGTTTCGGAGGAGTTGTGTACACGAACTATGCACTTTTTCTGTCAGCCGCCCGCCCGCCCGTTTTTTAAAAACCGTCGTATAAAAAGCTCGCGACTTCGGCATTTACTGTACACAGTTTGACCTAACATGACGTGAAGTGGGGTCTTTCGCGCCCCATGAAATAACTGAAGGTACAATATATGAAATAGACGATATAACTGAATGTGCTGATGTTTAACAGAACATTCTACATCTTTTAAACAGTCAACACAGTGCGTATGTGACGTGAAACACGGTGCCGTGAAGCATTGTGTATATCCTGTCAATACGACCTAATCACTGCGTATGAATATGTGCGGTTGTCATACTAGTCGATTTTCTCGATTTTGAGGATGCGACTGGGGTTATGTTTTGCATTTTAAAGCTATCTGTAGGTGTTGACGGGATAAATAGAATAGTAGGTTAGTGCCGTGAATGGGAAAACACATCTGGCGCGGCACGGAAACGGAATGGGCTCGGCAAGCATCGCCCATCCCGTTTCCTAAGCCTTGCCATATATGTTTTCACGGCACTAACCTACTATTCTCTATGACTAGCACCTAAATTCCAATTGTCAGAACCAGGGTTACTACCCTAGTCACAAATCGATACCACCCTCGTTAATTTGTAACATTTTATTTTCAACAAACGAGATTTAATGCTATTAAACAATATTGCAAAGAAGGTCATGAGTGTATCAGGCATCGGTGTACCTTCTCATGATTTTCTTAATTCGTGGTTATCACAAAATTTGTCATTGAGATCAAAATGTACTTGTTCCATTTTCTCACTCAGTATCTCCCCAAACGGCTTTTATTATATATAATCACGCTCCAGATAAGGAATTAGTAATTAAGTAGTGTCACTCTATCATTTCTGAAGCAATTGGGTATTTAAAAAATTTAATTGGGTTAAATAAAATCGCACTACTGTTTACACATCAAAAGACAGAAATTATTTAATAGTTTGCTTCGAAATGAAAACATGCCTTGGCATTTCATTATAATGAAAATGAAATACCAAGATGTGTTTTCATGGAAAATAAGACAAATATGCTATTTGTGTGGTCTGTTTATTGTTTTCTGTAGCTTTTTATTGCTTTTTGATACTGCTACTTCTGGATTTTGGCAATTTTAATTGGGTATTTACGCAAATATAATGATTTTATCTTAGCTGTCAAGTCAACTGTTGTAAAATGAGAGGAAAATACCATCTTGTTCATATTTATAAAATGACTCTTAGAGAGTTCGCTTGTGAAAAGCACTCCCCATTTGAGTGTTTGCATGGCTGCATAATCATGATAATACGCCATTATGTAAACCTAATAAATTAAGCATGGCTGGCATTTGACAGCTTATCATAAGCAATTCCAAACGTATGGCTACCCGTCATTTAAACAGGAAATTGTAACATATATAGGTTTGTTTTTTTAATGGCGATCATCTTGAAATTGCGATCATGTACGATATGCTAGCATATATCAAACATGCCCAACAAGTCAGGTAAGTGATCGTTGGTACGACTGCATACATGCTTTGTATTTAAACACGTTTTAGATATATAAACATGCCGATTCTATGCATTGGTCCGAAATATGGCGGCCATCTTGGATTTTGACTTCCCATCGGTTTGTGTCGCTTGTCTGAAAAGTCTACTTGAGGTTTTTTTTCAAAGTGGATATGTCATATTAGTACAGCGCTCCAGATAAGGAATTAGTAATTGAGTATTGTCACTCCATATCATTTCTGAATCAATTGGGTATTTCAAAATTTTAATTGTGTAAAATAGAATCACACTACTGTTTACACATCATCAGACTGCACTTATTGAATAGTTTGCTTCTAAATGAAAACACATCTTGGTATTTCATTAGAATTGTCTGAAAACACATCTTGGTATTTCATTAGAATTGTCTCCTTGGAATCATTTTAGATAGCTAGAAATACCAAGATGTGTTTTCATGGAAAAATAAGAAAATATGCTATATTTGTGGTCTGCTTATTGTTTTCTGTAACATGATAAAGATACCTCAAAAAAATTTCATTGCTTTTTGATACTCACTACTTCTGATTTCAATTGGGTTTTTGGCAATTTTAATTGGGTATTTACGCAAATACGCACCTTACCTGGAGCTCTGTTAAATATTAGAAACGAGAGTTTTTGTGTGTATTCCTTTCGCTTGCGCCTGAGCACTCCAGTAACTATTACAGACCGCAACCTATAGACTGGATCGATTGTTATCAGAAAACTGGTCTGACAGTATAATTAAACATGTGTATCTGTTTTATTCCATGAGTACTATTCTCTAGTATTGCCATGCTAAATCCTCGTTCTTGAATTATGTGAAAATGTCAGTATTTGCTATTGCTGCTGTTTTTACCAGGGCAGGGATTTATGATACTTTATATCTATGTTATGATTTGTTTTCTTCTTATTAATGAGATAATTGTTCAGTCTGAACTGTCAGTGAGTCAAAACACACGTTGACTTCGCACATGTCCCGCATGCACACAGTCTCGCGTCACTAAATTATAATTCAGAGTACTCAGTGCAGATTGAACACCAATTGGAATCCGCCCCAATTCCTCGAAAGTATTAGCTGGACCTGATTGCATTACCTCTTTCTCTTAGTTTGCCCATTTAAGGAATGCTCGCTATATAATTATGGATAGTTCGGGCGATGTTCTAACGAATCCGAATCGACAAAAGGTAAACAAGAAACATTTATTATAAAATTAAACTATAGCTTGACAATTGATGTTATTTTGAATTGTCACGTAACAGTCACATGGATATGGCTTGCCTCACTACTGCCATGTGAACTGTATAATTAAGCTACCTATCTCCATGTGCGAGTTTGTGACATACCTGAGTTGGAATCATTTTAGAGAGCTATTAATATATATAACAATACCAAAGCAAGCCAACCGCTTTGGTAACACTGTCTATATTAGACAACGTCACAAGTATGTATGATATGAAAAAAATATTTCATGAGATAGCCAAACCAAATAGATGTAATAACTAATCCCTAGAGGATATTCCATCGCACGTGTTTGAATAGCGTGAAATAATACACGAGTGCACTTTGGCTTCCGCGTAAACAACGAGTAAGCGAAGCGAGTTGTATATGCGGAAGCCGACGTACACGAGTGTATTATGTCAAGCTATTCAAATGTGTACGATGGAATATCCTATTTATTACATTTTTGAACAAAATATTCTAACAAAAATCTATTTGACTATGTATAATGTTTCTGGGGCATTTGCACCTGCGTATGAATGTTTGTGGTCGGTGCTTATTTTATAACGACTGCGGGGAGAGTACGCGGGTGATTACACGTGTTCTCTTCACGGTGTAGTATTTGTATGTTGACAATTACGGCCGGCTTTTCTCTGACATATACATGCCTGCATATAATAGATTGAAATGTAGTGAATGATTTTCTTCAAAATTAATAAATAAATTCTGATTTAGAAATTATTCTGATTTTGTGAAATACAACTGATTCGTCAGAGCATGGATAATTAGTGAAAACACTCTAGTAAACTGAATGCTGAACGACTAATTTTCTAGCTCCAAATTTGTTTGAAATACAATGTATGCAATATCACATGCAGCAGACCTTAACCTAAGTGGAATTTTACTATATATATATATATATATAACATTGTATGTGCTACAGAAAGATAAATTAGACCATCCGGTAGAGTAAACGATATTTAATGATGGTTAGAAATTTAATATACCTTATGTAAGTAGTTATCTTACACTGACTCGTTGAAAGCATACATCTCATGCATGTCGGCGCAACCCAGCGACGTTACTGACGCTGTAACGCTGAGTGACGCTGAGCAATGTTGAAGCTACCCTCATCATTATATTTGGACAGTAACATGAGAAGTCATCGGAAATATACCGTACTCATCTCCAAAATTAATGTGCTGTTAATGTGGTCTGAACCGTTTCGTAATGGACGTCGATCTACTTTGATAGACCGCTCTTATAGTGAACAGCGGTTGTTTTCATTGTAGTCCCATATTGGCGCGACACGTTTTACGTTGACACTTGGTTTACGTCGTTTCCTTCGGCTGTTCACAAGCACGTCCAGTCCATTTAAAAATCGTGTATGCCTCTTGAAAAAACAGCGATCGGCACACTGTTGATCTATTATTCAAATGTTCCACCAACTATAAGGTTTGCGTTGTGGTTTACTCTAGCTCCACGCTAAACTGTATCATATGGTACTTGATTTACTGCATACATAACATTTAACAACCGCTTTCAAATCGCCGTTCAGTATTACATATACTTACAAGCACCGTACTATCTAAAATAATCCAATCGTTTAATATTACTGCTCGTCAGTAGCAGACGACGTTCAGGGGAATTTGCTGGTCATATACTTTATTTTCTATTACATGTATACTATTGCAGAACACTCCATTTGACTATTTGGGTTGCGCTTGTTTTATTGATATTTTAATTTAAAACACGAGGAAGCCATATAGACTATGACACGTCGGAATGTCTCATATATCTACGAATGCAGACACTTTCAGGTTAAAAGATGCAGTGACAAACAAAGTTATTGAAGGATTTGTGGTCTCCTCTGTGTAAACAAACCATGCCGTTACGAATTTTGCAGACATTTGCCGGTCGATTTTAATGAAAATACGGTCTATATCCCTGTATATAACCCATGTAGCCCATAAGTATCCACTATTTAACCATTTTTAAGCGATTTCGCCATTCGCATACCTCTCACGTCCGTGAAAACGATGTGTAAGCACTCTAAAGATCCGGCGGTGGGAACCGCATGCGAAAAAGGTCGGCGGCAGGTGCTGGTTGCATGCCTTTGCTGGTTGCTATTTTTGTATATGCATGTACACTGTACACTTAACACCGTGTCGGTCTGTCTGTTTATCAGCAGGTCTGTCCGTCCATCATGAACACATTGTGTATTTATTTTGTAAGTTTATTGATAATTTGCTACATTGCGACACTTGTGACACTGGATCAATAATCAGCTTATAATGGAAAAACGGGCTTATGGGTTTTGTGACCGGTGTAGCTTTCTTACCATGCCACATGACGGTCCTAATAGAGCTGGAGCGTCCGCACAGTCTGATCAGGATCTGCACTGCAATGAAACACCTGTCATGATTCTAAGAAGCAAAACAGATACAGGGGTGTGTTATTTGATCAAAAGCTACACTGGTCACAACATCAATAAGCCCCATTTCTCCAGTCACAGCCGCATATATGTAATATGTAAACGGTCACGGCATATGTGTTTACATTGTAAGTTTATTGATAATTTGCTACAGTGCGAAAAATTTTGACATCGGACAATAATCAGCTTATGGTGTGACCTTGTTGGCCTATATTTATATTTACCGATGGT